>AWOL01S0069284.1:0-14735 GCA_000715115.1 Nicotiana otophora | reverse complement strand
GCTTTTAGCTACGTACGGACTCTCGTCACCTCGTGCGTACGTAGCACCCACAACTAGTAGCACCCTATGGGGTAGTTTCCCCTTCACAAAGTTAGGAAGGAGACTTACCTCGCTCCAAAGTTCCAATAACTGGCTGTAATGCCTCTCTAACTCCTCAATTCAGAGCCAAATGATCCAAAACTGGTCAAACAACATGCAAACCTATAAAAATATACTCCAAACACTTATAATTAATTTATTTATAACAATTCCCAACTCTGCTTGAAACATCAAAAAAGTCAACCCTCGAGCCCACGTGCCCGAATTCCGAAAATTCTTGAAGATAATCATTACCCATAACACCACGAACTCAAATATATAATTTATTCTTAATTTCATGTCAAATTCTGTGGTCAGAATCCAAAAATACCAAATTCTAGGTTTTCTACCAAAATCCCGCAATTTCCATAATGTTTCATTTTTTAAATCCACATATCACCCATGCATTTAACTCACAATGTGTAGAAATCTCTTACCTCAAGATTGATGATGAAAATGACTCCTCCAAATCGGCCAAACTTTGCCCAAGCAAGAGAGAAATGAGGTGAAAAGGAGAAAATCCCGCAAGCTTATAATCTGCCTAGGTGCCCTTCTTCGCGAACGCGGTAAGTCCCTCGCATTCACGAAGCACAACCAGCTTTTGCTCCCAAATCTTTCTTTGCGATCGTGAAGACAGGCTCGTGAATGTGATGCCTTCCCAGGCCTGACCATCTCAAACACGACACCATCTTTGCGAATGCATAGGCCAGGACTCCCAGGCCCAGTTTATCTTAAGCGAATGCGACCAGGCGATTGCGAATACGGAGCACCACTGCCCAAACCTTCACTAATGCGACTACCTTATCGCGAACGTGTTGAACAAAATGCCTCCAGCTCAAATCCTTCTTCGCGAACGTGTCTCTGTCTCCGCGTTTGCGAAGAACAAAACCAGCACTAGCAAACCAACAATAGCAAATTATCCATACATAGTCCGAAACCATCCCGTAACACACCTGAGGCCCCCAGAATCTCGTCCAATCACACCAACCAGTACCAAGACTTGACACGAACCTGCTCGAGATCTCAAACCGTACCAAACAACATTCAAACTACGAATCGACGATCAAAACCCTTCTTTCAACTTTGAAACTTCGCCGAACGCATCCAAATTACACTTAAACAATCCGAAATGATGCCAAACATTACGTGCAAGTCACACATCACGATATGAACCTATTTCAAGGCTTGGAACCCCAAACGGACATTGATAACACCAAAACCCACTTCAAACCAATCTTAGGAAATTGTAAAACTCTCAAAATTTGAACTTTCCACAATAAGTCCGAAATCATCATACGAACATATTGGAACCTTCAAATCCTGATTCTGAGGTCGTTTACTCAAAAGTAAAACCTTGGTCAACTCTTTCAACTTACAGCTTCCGAATTGAGAATTTTTCATCCGAATCAACACTGAACTTCCTGTAATTAAATTCTGACAATGCGTACAAGTCATAAAAAATAATGTGGACGTGCTAGAGCTCAAAATTATCGGTCGGACCGTTACAATCTCCCCCACTTAAACATACGTTCGTCCTCGAATGTGCCAAGAACTATTCCGTAGTTGCTCAAAATCATTGTTTAACACCTCGAGCACCTACCTGTGCCACCACAACTCATGTGAGCACATTAGCTCGAGCATAACTGAAGATCCTTCCTTCTACCTTAGCCAACAAACCATAGAGACCAGATTCCAACATCCGAAATTCTCTACGAGACCAGATTCTAACATACGAACACTGTATCAATCTCAACATGCTGAACTCAAAACATGATCATCCACCCATGTTGTAATCACACATTGGACCATATGAATCGCATGCCCAATATAACATCCTCCAACCATAATAGCTACAAATTCACGAATTTGATGGTTGTAGTATATATCATAACACATATAGGTCCGGTGCCGACCCTCGCAATACTGCAATGATGAAAGAGATGTATATAAACTGGTAGCCACCTGCCAAATCAATAATTCATGGAATTCCCCCGCTTAACAAGAGACCTTGCCTCATTTTGAACTAAATAGCGACATTTTCCTTCTAATATACCTTATACAAATCCGATTATACAGATATCAGGTCCGACAACCTCGTCTCACCCAGTACAAGATGCTCGACCAACAAGCTACATCAAAAACCACCTAAAATCTCATAAGATGACATCAATGTGTCAACAAGCCACAACTAGAATATGACCAACTCAGGAAAAAAGTGAACTCAGGTAAAGAACTATCCAGTCTGTGTAACAAATAAAACGGCCAAACAGATGCTATGAACCTACCTCATAGTTGAGAAACAAGGCACGAAACATAAGTATAAGGAGCGTACTCAACATCTCCCTGTTATGGCGTGCAACCTGATCCATACATGATACCGTTGCAACGTGCAACTCGATCCAAACATCACACTTGTGGTGGTGTGCCTCCCGGTCCACACATAACAATCAATAAGGAAATACCTATCAACCCATAATGCGCATACCCATGAAATGTCCGAATATCGACCATCACCCTGCCAAGTGCATAAATACAACCTTGAGGAGATGGATAGCTCCATGCGCGACAAAAACTCAACTGCGGCTAAGGTGCAATAAACGACCTGCATCGCGAGAGCCATATTGCTCATATAATACCACAAGCTACACGGGATCACAACACATGTGCGAATAATCAAGATGTATAACAATCCACATGGTACAATAGAGTATTACAGAGAATAGCTGACAGTAGGAATAACATTCAACGCCCGAAGACTCCTCCATAAGCAATGCTATGTTGAATGAACACATCCACTTACCGTACCAATTCTATAACTCAAATCAAGAATCCGTAAATCAATACACAATGCCACTTACACAGGACATCATTCTCGGGCGACACTATGATGGCCCCGGCATACTCTGAACATCTGAAACCTTCCCCCGCTCCTCTGAGCTCGTGACATTCTTATCAACACTGAACCTCAACCTTGATCCACAACTTCAAATTTCCATACCGCTCACTACACTTATCATGTCATTACTCGAGAGTACAAGAGTTTCATCATAACCCCTGAACCACCAGTAGAATAAAATCTTCTTCAGATAGAACCCTTTAACTTCACCTATTTTAGAAGAATAATTGCAACACGCAACCGAATTCCCATAACCGCAGAAAATACATACCTCAAGTCGTGGTCTAAATCGCCATAACTCTTCCAGGATTCATTTACACATAACAAGGCCATCAAAATCAAATACCTCCAATCAATCAACCTGCGCTGGCTATCAAGCCCGCACGTACTGCCACGAATCACTTGTATAGCTTAACACACCAAAGACTGATCATTTCCACAACCATGCTGATTCAAACCATTACGAACTGACACGACTTCTTCTAATTTACTCTTGACATGCGATTGAAATAATAGTTCTATCCAAACACATAACGGACCTCAAATAACACTCATCTCGAGTGACCCCAAATCACGAGACCACATCGCCTCAACACCCATCATCCATCTCATACCCTCCCCATGCACTCAATAGTATCTCTAACTGGTTCACCCGTTCTGAAAGATCTTCTACGAATCCGAATTTGTTTCCTTCTATCTATCTAACATAGCACCGAAGACCACTGATGCTAACATAGAAACACTACAAGTCCCTTTTCATAATCCACTACAAAAACTCAATCCTTAACTACACAACGGACCCAAAATCCTAAGACACCACACTTTAATTCTTGAACCCATTAGAATCGTTGTTGAGAGTCACCCACTCTAACCTGGTCCATAATATAACCAAACTCTAACGCTTTATTAGCACAAGAACACTCCCAAAGTAGCTACTGGATGAATTCTCTTCCTTGTACATCTCATGCACAAGAAGCATAAACTATGAGTCATCCCAAAACCCGCACATGAATTGATAAGGCAAAATGTAACACACATTCCTCAAGTCCTTTGCCCGAATTACCCTAGATGTTTCCTTTTCTAAGTCATAATTAATCCACCAATGCACCGCTAACCAGAAACCGCACAGGAACACAACCATGTGACCCAATTGTAGATAGTGGGCTCCCCTACTTAGCTTAAAGCTACAATCACATAAATCTAGAACCCACAATGACTCCTCCTTCTCTATTATTGTGATCTCGCACCGTTGACCCGCAAAATTTCTCGTAATCTCTTGTTAAACTTTTCATAAACATTTTGAATTATCAGCCACAATCACACATTCGACCTCCTGATAGTCGTACCATCTTCTTCAAGCTATCCAAGCCCACATCGCAGTACATGCCTCCTACTGGGGAGAAAGTAGAACTCTTTGTAGAAACCTAATCAAAAATCATGCAACTGCTAGCCTGCTCACAGGAGATGGACCACTTGTGTAATTCCATATCAACATCTTCCAGTGACATTGCCCTAGTTACAACTACCACGAAATCAGTAAACCCTCCTGAGCCCATGCTCATCCACCAGCAGTAAGTGTCTATTCATTCACCATTAACATCAACTGAAGGTCTAACTATACGTTCCAAAACTCGAAGTCATATTGCATCCCAAAACGATAATCAAGCTTTCACACTCATCTTCAATCCAAGAAAACTCCTTTCCGTCATATTCAGAATCCTTCAGTACAATAGCCACCATCCCAAATGAAATTCATAGACTTAGTCATTGTCCACCATGATCCCTAAATTGCTCTAAACTTTCTCAAAGCATGTGGTTATCTCCTTAAGAAACTACTCAGCCTCTGCTGATCATACTTGACCTGCTAGCAATTCAACCACCACGAGACACCTCCCACTATATCCTTTCTCCTCTTTTGCTGCCAAAATGCTACCTCAAAGCATAATCCATCTTTGTAGCACCCAAACGAATAAATTTCCACCAACTTTGAGCCTCTATAAAGATCATCTCTCTCGAGCTATCAACATTAGAAATGCTAATTCAACCCTGCAGCCGCCATACACCGCCATCTCTGATAACCGCTGCTTAGTGTAAGGACCCGGCCGGTCATTTTGAGAGTTGTAGCCCCACTTCCCCATTTATTATTCATTTTTATTTTATTTCTGTTATGTGACTTGCCAAAGTAGTCGGTTCGGGTCCAGTAAGATTTCAGAATGAAATAAGACATTTAGTCTCATGATTGAAAGCTTAAGTTAAAATGATTGACCGGATGTTGATCTTTAAGTAAACGACTCTGGAATAGAGTTTTGATAGTTCTGTTAGCTATGTTAGGTGATTTTGGACATAGGAGCGTGTCCGGGTTATAATTTGGTGGTCCGTAGTGGAATTATGCTTGAAATGGCAAACGTTGGAATTTTTTGAAAGTTTGACTGGGAGTGGACTTTTTTATATCAGGGTCAGATTCCAATTTCGGAAGTTGGAGTAGGTCCATAATGTTAAATGTCACTTGTGTGCAAAATTTGGGATCAATCGGACGTGTTTTGATAGGTTTCGGCGTCGTTTGTAGAAATTAGAAGTTCAAAATTCATTAAGCTTGAATCTATGTGCGATTCATTTTTTTGATGTTTTTCAAGGTGATTTGAGGGCTCGACTAAGTTCTTATCGTGTTTTAGGAGTTGATGGTATGTTTAGTTGAGCTCCCGGGGGCCTCAGATTGATTTCGGATGGTTATCAGAGCGATTTGAAGTTTGAGGGAAATCCTCAAGCTCACCAGCTTCTGGTGTAATCGCACCTGCGGAGTGAGGATCGCAAGTGCGTTCTCGCAGAAGCAGGAAGGGAGCTTTAGAAGCGGCCAGGGAGGAAGTGAGAAGGTCACAGGTGCGAGGTTATTTCCGCACCTGCGTGGTCGCAGATGCGATGTTAAAGGGCACAGAAGCAGAGCTAGGCTGGCCCGGGCAAGACACAAGTGCGAAGGGTTAACCGCATCTACAAGCCCACAGGTGCGAGCGAGGCTCCGAAGATGCGGAAGTGAGGGAGAGGCCTGTTTCTGCAGAAGCAGATGGAAGGCCGTAAAAGGAACGCAGATGCAGGCTTGGAGACTTAAGTGATTTTTGCATAAGGGGAGGATTTACCACAGAAGCGTTTCCGCAGGTGTGAAAAGCCAGGGCAAATTATTAAAATAAGGGTTTGCGATTTTGGCTTCATTTTAAACATTTCAAGCACGGTTTAGGCGATTTGTGAGAGGGTTTTCGGGGGGATTCTTGAGGTATGTCCCTTGTGCTCATTTTTTTATCAATAATATTACTTCCCCGTTGATTTTCCTACCTAGTTGGTGTGTATTTAAGGTGTAAATTGGGAGTTGGAGGCTAAGGATTCGGAGGGTTTGATTTGGGAATTTGGGTGACGATTTGGTGTCGGATTTTTATAAATTTGGTATGGATAGACTCGTGGGTGAGTGGGATTTAGGGTTTTGTGACTTTTATTGAATTTCGAATCGTGGACCCGGGGGCCGGCTTTTGAGCCAATTTTCTATTTTGATTAATAACTTAGTATTTTATTATGGAGTTGATTCCTTTAGCCGTATTGATTTTATCGCATTGTTTGTGGCTATATTCGAGGCATTCAGAGGCCATTTTACAAGGAAAGGGGGTGTTGGAGTAGAGATTTGCTCGTATTGAGGTAAGTAACAGTTCTAAATTTTGTTCAGAGGGTACGAAACCCCGTATTACATGTCATGTATTTGGTCTTGAGGTGACGCACATGCTAGGTGTCGGGTGTGTGGGCGTGCACCATAGGAATTGTGACTTGGTCAAATTCCGTGGAACTGTGTAGTTGTATAATCTGTTGTTATCTATATATTCTTCATGTAGTAGAGAAACTGAACCATAAATCATGTTAGAAATTATGTTTAGACTATGTGTTGGAACTGTAGGGACCCGCAGAGGTCGTGTGCATGTTGAATTATCTGCTAAATTACTGTTTTATACTCAGTCACAATTTTACTTGTTTATTATATCTCAGTCTCTATTGTTCCTTGTTGTTACATTATATCACTTCTATTGGGGCTGACTTTCATGATTATTGAGAGCCCGAGAGACTATAGGGGTTTATGACTGACTGAGGCCTTAGGCCTAATTGTGAGATAGTATTACTATAGCATATGAGTTGTCCGTGCGGATCAAGATATTATACTATAGCACGTGAGTTGTCCGTGCAGATTTAGATATTATACTATAGCATGTGAGTTATCCGTGCAGCACGTGAGTTGTCCATGCGGATTATAGCGCTTGGGCTGAAGGAGCCCCTCTGGAGTCTGCACACACCCTTAGTGAGCGCAGGTACCTATTGAGTGCGAGTGTCGAGTGTTGAGTGAATGGGAGGGCTGAGTGACTGTGGCCTGAGAGGATGCATTTGATTTCATTATTGTTACACTTAGCTGCCATGTATCTCTGTCTAGAAATTTCTGAAAGATATTACACTTTGTTTCACTTCAATTTGTCATGGAATAACTGTTTGACCTAATTTATTGAACTTGAGAGCATGCCTACTTTCTTATGTTGAAATCACTATTATTGAACTATAACGGTGAAGCTCGTCACTACTTCCAGTTCTATATTTAGTCTTGTTAATTACTGAGTTGGTTGTACTCACATTACACCCTGCACCTTCTGTGCAGCCCCAGGTGCATCCGGTCACGACAATTGCTCAATTATTGAGTTTGGATTCTCGGAGACTATCAAGGTAGCTACTTGGATTTTCGCAGACCTTGTTTCTCCTTCCCTAACTTTTCACTTATTGTATTTAGTTTCAGACTATTGTAGACAGTATATTCCAAACTTTTGATGTATAGATCGTTATGTACTCGGTGACACCCCGGTAGGGAATTTCCGCATTGTATTTTGGGTTACTATCCCATTTATGAAATCTTTTATTGTTTAAACTGCTTAAATTCATTTTCTGTTAAAGGTATTGAAAATATTTTTGAATGTCAGCTTCCCTAGTACCACGATAGGCGCCATCACGACATTTTGGATTTTGGGTTGTGACAAGTTTGTATCAGAGCCTAGGTTACATAGATCTCACGAGTCATGAGCAGATGTAGTAGTGTCTTGCGGATCTGTACAGAGATGTTTGTAATTTCCCATTCTTGTATTCTTGTCGTGCAGATTAGTTGTTCCCGGTAACTAAACTTCTATATTCTATTCTCTCACAGATGGCGAGGACATGTGCTACCAGACAGGATGGACAACCACCAGTACCACCAGCTAGGGCCATGAGAGGCCGAGGTCGCAGTAGGGGTAGAGGTGCAGCTCGTACAGCAGCTAGAGCAGCACCTGCAGATCCACCAATTGCTCTAGCTCAGGGGCAAGTTCCAGATGTAGTTGATCCAGTAGGGCCAGCTCAAGCACCGGCTGTGCCCATTGTGATTCCAGGCCTTCAGGATGCATTGGACCAGATATTGATAGTTTGCACTTGTATTGCTCTGGTGGTTTCGGCTAAGGCCGCACCAGCCACTTCTCAGGCCGAGAGAGGTACTCATACCCCCGCTGCCCGAAGGTACTACCCGCCCAACTGATTGTAGCTGCTTAGGCCCCGATGGTCCCAGTTATGGCTGATGATAAGCAGAGGAGACTTGAGAGAATTGGGAGGCTCTGGCCTCCATCATTTAGCGGTGCTGAGTCAGAGGATGCCTAGGGCTTCTTGTACAAGTGCTAGTGGATGCTTCGTACATCAGGTATTCTGGAGACCAGTGGGGTCTCGTTCACTACTTTTCAGTTTTCTGGGGCTGCCTTAAGATGGTGGGAGGCGTATGAGAGGCTCAGGCCGGTTGGTGCAACACCACTTACATGGCAGGATTTCTTGGTTCTCTTTTTGGAGAAGTTTATGCCGTTGTCTCGTAGGGAGGAGCTGCGCAGACAGTTTGAGCAGCATCGGCAGGATGGCATGTCTGTGACCCAGTACGAGATGAGATGTTTTGAGTTAGCTCGTCACGCAGTTTGGTTGGTTCCCACTGATCGGGAGAGGATCGTGACATTCGTTGATGGCATCACTTATCAGTTGCGGTTTCTTATCACTAGGGAGAGGGTATCTGGTGCACTACCAATGCAGAGTTCACACCATGCCTCGTCCGCTCAGGATTCTACAGGTAGTTCTGCAGGTTATCAAGAGCAAAAATTCTGACAGAGGAGGGGTTGTTTAGAGTGTAGAGACTTTGGTCATATCAAGAGAGATTGCCCTAGGTTATTGAGTGGGGCTCCATAACAGAGTTCTCGGACGATGGCACCAGCACCAACAGTTACACCACCCACTCAGCCAGCTCGGGGTGGGGCTTAGTCTACTAGGGCTCGCCCTATAGGAGAGGCCGATCGGGTAGTTGTGAGGCCCGATTCTATGCTATCCCTACCAGACCAAATGTTGTTGCCTCCGATGCAGTGATTACAAGTATTGTCTCAGTATGCCACAGGGATGCCTCTGCATTATGTGACCCTGGTTCCACTTATTCGTATGTATCATCGTATTTTTCTCCTTATCTGGATATGCCTCGTGAGTACTTAGTTTCATTTATTCGTGTATCTATGCCAGTGTGCGATACTATTGTTGTGGATCATGTATATCGGTCGTGTGCAATGACTATTGGGGGATTAGAGACTAGAGCGGATCTTTTATTGCTTAGTATGGTGGACTTCGATCTGATCTTTGGTATGGATTGGATATCTCCATGTCATGCTGTTCTTGATTGTCATGCCAAGACCATGATGTTGGCAATGCTGGGGTTGCCAAGGATCGAGTGGAAGGGTTCTCTAGACTATGTTCCCAGCAGAGTTGATTTCATATTTGAAGGCCTAGAGGATGGCTGAGAAGGGTTGTTTATCTTATTTAGCCTTTCTGAGGGATGTTGTTGCTGATTCTCCTGCTATTGACTTTGTTCCGATGGTGCGGGATTTTCCGGATGTGTTTCCTCCAGACCTGCTGGGCATGCCGCCTGACAGGAATATTGATTTTGGTATTGACTTAGTGCCGGGCACTCAGCCCATTTCTAATCCACCGTATCGTATGGCACCAACTGAGTTGAAGGAATTGAAGGATTAGCTTCAAGAACTCCTTGATAAGGGGTATATCAGGCCTAGTGTATCACCTTAATGTGCACCGGTTCTATTTGTGAAGAAGAAGGATGGTACCATGCAGATGTGCATTCATTATAGGCAGTTAAACAAAGTTACAATCAAGAACAAGTATCCTTTACCGCGCATTGACGATGTATTCGACCAGCTTTAGCGAGCGAAGGTCTTCTCCAAGATTGACTTGCGGTCTGGGTATCACCAGCTGAAGATTCGAGACTCGGATATTCTAAAGACAGCATTCAGGACCCGTTATGGTGATTATGAGTTCCTTGTGATGTCTTTTGGGCTGACCAATGCCCCAGCAGCATTCATGCACCTGATGAACAATGTATTTCAGCCTCATGTTGACTTGTTTGTCATAGTGTTCATTGATGATATCCTGGTGTACTCTCATAGCTAGGAGGAGCATGCTCAGCATTTGAGGATTGAGTTGTAGCAGTTGAGGGAGGAGAAACTTTATGCTAAGTTCTCTAAATGTGAGTTTTGGCTTAGTTCAGTGGTGTTCTTGGGGCATGTGGTGTCCAGTGAGGGGATTTAGGTGGATTCGAAGAAGATAGAGGCGGTTCAGAGTTGGCCTAGACCTTTCTCAACTACTTTGATTTGGAGCTTTCTTGACTTGGCCGGTTATTATTGTCGCTTCATGGAGGGTTTCTCGTCTATTGCATCACCTTTGACCAAATTGACCCAGAAGGGTGTTATTTTCAGATGGTCGGATGAGTGTGTGGAGAGCTTTCAGAAGCTTAAGACTGCCTTGACCACAGCTCCAGTTCTAGTTCTACCTTCAGCTTTTGGTTCGTACACAGTATATTGTGATGCTTTTCAGATCGGTATTGGGTGTGTCTTGATGCAGGGAGGTAGAGTGATTGCTTATGCTTCGTGTCAGTTGAAGCCTCATGAAAAGAACTACCATGTCCATGATTTGGAGTTAGCTTCCATTGTTCATGCATTGAAGATTTGGAGACATTATCTCTACAATGTGTCTTGTGAGGTGTTTACAGATCATCGGAGTCTCCAACATTTGTTCAAATAGAAGGATCTAAATTTGAGGCAACGGAGATGGTCGGAGCTGCTAAAGGACTATGATATCACTATTTTGTATCATCCCGGGAAGGCCAGTGTGGTGGCCGATGCCTTGAGTAGAAATGCAGTAAGTATGGGTAGCCTTGTATTTATTCCTATCGGTGGCAGACCTCTTGCAGTTGATGTTGAAGCGTTGGCCAACCAGTTCGGGAGATTAGATATCTCGGAGCCTAGTTGGGTTCTAGCTTATGTGGTTTCTCAGTCTTCTTTATATGACCATATTAGAGAGCGCCAGTATGATGACCCTCATTTGCTTGTCCTTAAGGACACGGTTCAGAACGGTGATGCCAAAGTTGTTACTATTAAGGATGATGGAGTATTAAGGGTGCAGGGTCGGATTTGTGTTCCTAATGTAGATGGTCTACGTGAGTTTGATTCTTGAGGAGGCCCAAAGCTCACGGTATTCCATCCATTCAGGTGCTACGAAGATGTATCAGGACTTGAGGCACCATTATTGGTGGAGAAAGATGAAGAAGGATTTAGTAGGGTTTGTAGATCGGTGCCTCAGCTGTCAGCAGGTGAAGTATGAGCATCAGAGACAAGGTGGGTTGCTTCAGAGGTTAGAGATTCTAGAGTGAAAATAGGAGCGGATCACCATGGATTTTGTAGTTGGGCTCCCATGGACTTCGAGGAAGTTCGATGCTATTTGGGTGATTGTGGATCGGCTGACCAAGTCCGCGCACTTCATTCCAGTTGGGACTACTTATACTTCGGAGCAGTTTGCTGATATTTACATCCGAGAGATTGTTTGCCTCCATGGCGTGCCAGTATCCATCATTTCAGATCGGGGCACGCAGTTCACATCATAGTTTTGGAGAGCCGTGCAGTGAGGGTTAGGTACCCAGGTTGAGTTGAGCACAACATTTTACCTTCAGACGGACGGATAGTCCGAGCGCACTATTCAGATATTAGAGGATATGCTACGCGCTTGTGTCATTGATTTTGGGGGTTCTTTGGATCTGTTTCTTCCACTCGCAGAGTTTGCCTATAATAACAGCTACCAGTCGAGCATTCAGATACCTCCGTATGAGGCTTTGTATGGGAGATGGTATAGATCTCTGGTGGGTTGGTTTGGTCCTGGTGATGCTAGGTTATTGGGTACTGACTTGGTCCAGGATTCTTTGGACAAGGTTAAGATGATTCAGGAGATACTTCGCATGGTGCAGTCTAGACAGAAGAGTTATGCCGATAGGAAGGTCCATGATGTTGCTTACATGGTTGGGGAGAAGGTCTTGCTCAAGGTTTCACTCATGAAGGGTGTTATGAGGTTCGAAAAGAATGGAAAGTTGAGCCCTCTGTTTATTGGGCCGTTCGAGGTACTTTAGAGGATTGGTCAGGTGGCTTACAAGCTTTCCTTTCCACCTAGTTTGTCGATTGTGCATCCAGTATTTCATGTTTCTATGCTTCGGAAGTATGTCGGCGATTCGTCTCATGTTTTGGATTTCAGCACAGTTCAGATGGATGTTGATTTGACTTATGATGTGGAGCCGGTGGCCATTTTGGATTGGCAGGTTCGGAAGTTGAGGTCAAAAGACATAGATTCAGTGAAGGTGCAGTGGAGAGGTCAGCCAGTTGGGGAGGCTACTTGGGAAACCGAGCGGGAGATGCGGAGTAGATATCCACACCTATTTGAGACTCCAGGTATTTTTCTAGACCCTTTCGAGGACGAACATTTGTTTAATAGGGGGAGGATATAATGACCCAGCCGGTCGTTTCGAGAGTTGTAGCCATGTTCCCTCATTTACTATTCATTTTGTACTTTATTTTTGTTATGTGACTTGCCAGAGTAGCCGGTTCGAGTCCGGTGAGATTTCAGAATGAAATGAGACACTTAGTCTCACGATTGAAAGCTTAAGTTAAAATGATTTACCGGATGTTGATCTTTAGGTAAACGACTCTGAAACGGAGTGTTGATGATTCTCTTAGCTCCGTTAGGTAATTTTGGACTTAAGAGCGTGTCCGAATTGTGATTTGGAGGTCCGTAGTGGAATTATGCTTGAAATGGTAAAAGTTAGAATTTTTGAAAAGTTTGACCGGGAGTAGACTTTTTGATATCGGGGTCGGATTCTGATTCCTGAAGTTGGAGTAGGTCCATAATGTCAAATGTGACTTATGTGCAAATTTTGGGGTCAATCGGACGTGTTTTGATATGTTTCGGCGTCGTTTGTAGAAATTGGAAGTTCAAAGTTCATTAGGCTTGAATCTATGTGTCATTTGTGGTTTTGATGTTGTTCGAGGTGATTTGAGGGCTCGACTAAGTTTGTATCATGTTTTAGGACTTGATGGTATGTTTGGTTGAGGTCTCGGGGGCTTCGGGTTTATTTCGGATGGTTATCAGATCGATTTGAAGGGTGAGGGAAATGCTGAAGCTCACCAGCTTCTGGTGTAATCGCAACTGCGGAGTTTGGATCGCAGGTGCAGTCTTGCAGAAGTGAGAAAGGAGTCATAGAAGTGGCCAGGGAGGAAGTGAGCTGAGGTAACAGGTGCGAGGTTATTTCCGCACCTGCGTGGTCGTAGATGCGGTGTTAAAGGGCGAAGAAGCGGAGCTGGGCTAGCCTGGGGCAAGGCTCAGGGGCGAGGCGTTAACCGCATCTGCGAGCCCGCATGTGCGAGCGAGGCTCCGCAAATGCGGAAGTGAGGGAGAGGCATGTTTTCACAAAAGCAGATGGAAGGCCGCAGATTCGGGCCTGGGGGACTTAAGTGATTTCCACAGAAGCGGTTCCGCAGGTGCGAAAAGCCCGGGCAGATTATTAAAACAAGGGTTCACGCTTTTGGCTTCATTTCAACCATTTCAAGCACGGTTTAGGCAGTTTTTTAGAGGGTTTTCTGGGGGATTCTTGAGGTAAGTCCCTTGTCCTCATTTTTATCAATAATATTGCTTCCCCATTGATTTTCACACCTAGTTGGTTTGTATCTAAGGTGTAAATTGGGAGTTTGAGGCTAGAGATTTGGAGGGTTTGATTTGGAGATTTGGGTAACGATTTGGTGTCGGATTTTGATAAATTTTGTATGGATAGACTCTTGCTAGAGTGGGTTTCAGGTCTTTGCAAATTTTATCAAATTTCGATACGTGGGCCCGGGGGCCGACTTTTGAGATAATTTTTGATTTTGATTAATAACTTAGTATATTCTTGGTCAAATTCTGTGGAACCGTGTAGTTGTATAATCTGTTGTTATATGTACATTCTTCATGTAGCAGAGAAATTGAACCACAAATCATATTAGAAATCATATTTAGACTATGTGTTGGCACTGTAGGGACACGCAGAGGTCGTGTGCATGTTGAATTATCTGCTAAATTACTGCTTTGTACTCAATCACAGTTTTACTTGTTTATTATATCTCACTCTCTATTGTTCCTTACTATTACATTATATCACTTATGTTGGGGCTGACTTTCATGATTACTGAGAGGCCGAGAGACTGGAGAGGTTTATGAGTGAGTGAGGCCGAGGGCCTGATTGTGAGATAGTAATACTAGAGCACATGAGTTGTCTGTGCGGATCCAGATATTATACTATAGCACGTGAGTTGTCCGTGCGGATCTAGATATTATACTA
>AWOL01S0069275.1:0-10914 GCA_000715115.1 Nicotiana otophora | reverse complement strand
ACTAAGTTTGTATGATGTTCTAGGACTTGTTGGTATATTTGGTTGAGATCCCGAGGGGCTCGGGTGAGTTTCAGGGTGGTTTCGGACCATTTCTAGGCTATTTGTAGTTGCTGGTTTTTGGCCACAGAGGTATGCATCGCGATCGCGGACAAACGGTCGCGATCGCGAAGAGCAATTTTGTTGTTTGGACACTGTGAATCACGATCGCGGAAGCCTTGTCGCGATCGCGTAGAGAAAACTCCTTCTGCACTAACCTGACTTTGGAAGCTTATATCTCGCAAACTATAAGGCATTTGGAGATGATCTAAAATTGAATGTTGTATCCCTTTGTGTCTAGTTTTCAAAAAGGTAAACCCTTTGTCATTTTGAGTTGTGTACAAAAAGTTATGGTAGATACACTATAGGCTATCTGGGAAGAGTTTGGAAGCTTATATCTTGCAATCTATAAGGAATTGGGAGATGAACAACAAAGTTATAGCCCTTGGTGTCTAGTTTTCAGAAAGTTAAACCAATTACAATTTGGAGTTTTGTTCAAAATGTTATGACTACTATACTAGAGACTGTCTAGAAGAGCTGGGTACTTGTTCTTCGCGATTGCGAAAGGCAAATTTTGGGCTGAGAAAAGTTGTGCTTCGCGATCGCGAAGCACTTTCCGCGATCACGAAGGGTAAATACCTGGGCAGTAGCTATATTTCGAGGTTTCATCCATTTTTAACATATTTGGAGCTATGGAACTCGGATTGAAGCGATTTTGAGGCAATTTTTACCATATGGATTGGGGTAAGTGTTCTATGTCCTAAAGTGTTTATAATATTTCATGAATCTATGATTGTATTCATCGTTTATTTCGGATTTAGATGAAAGAAATTGGAATTTTTGTAGAACTTTCCAAAAACGAAAATTTAAGATTTGAAGGTCTATTTGACATAGGAATTTAATAATTTTTGTATGGTTGAACTCGCATCGGAACGGGTGTTCGGATTTCGTAATTTTTTTCGAGATTCGACATGTGGGTCCCACTGTCAATATTTTAGATGAATTTCGGATTTTAATCCGGAAAATTAGTAAATTCATATTGAATTAATTCCTGTGATTTGTATTGAGTATATTGAATTGTTTGTGACTAGGTTTGAGGATTTAGGATACGAATTCGCGAGGCAAAGGTTTATTGGATTCTTGAACTTGGTTGCAAAGCGCGGTAAGTGTCGTGGTTAACCTTGACTTGAGGGAATAGAACCCTTAAATTATTTGTTATGCGATATGCATGTGAATGACGTATAGGCAAGGTGACGAGTGTCTATACGTCGTCAAATTAATTATTTGCATAATTACTTAAAAAATCATAAATCATTTTAAATCATGAATTAATTATTATATTAATTGTCAAATAATTGTTACATGTTTATTTGACTTATGTGTCTTAATTGTTATTTGACATTTAGCATACTAATATTAAATTATCTATTTTCTCCATGATATCCACAATTAATTGCTAATTGTCATTGTTTGTTCATAAATAAATGTTACTTATTATGTGCATTGATGCTTAATAGTTTCTCATTGAACGTGGTATTTATTGGAGTAATTTTTATTACATTTATGAGTTGTTAAAATATATTAGGGGATCGGGTTGCACGCCGCAACGGAAATGAAAGTAAATATATTGGGGGAGCGGGTTGCACGCCGCAACAGACTTATTTAAAGTTTATATTGGGGGAGCGGGTTGCACGCCACAACAGAATTGAATATAAATATATTGTGGGATCGGGTTGCACGCCGCAACGAAAATTGATGATAATAATAATTGGTTATGACTGTTAAGTTGGCTTCAACTGTTAAAATGAGTTGTCTGGTTTATTTCTATTATTGTTGTTATTACTATTATTGCGTACAGGTTAATGTAAGTGACCCGACTTAGCCTCGTCACTACTTCATCGAGGTTAGGCTTGGAACTTACCAGTATATGGGGTCGGTTGTACTGATACTATACTCTGCACTGTAGATTTGCTCGGATACAGCTACCAGTGGAGACTTGAGGTATAACTGCACATCATTTGGAGTTCTGAAGTCTCCTTCTATCTTATCTCAGCTGTGTATTATATTTCAAACAGCTTGAATTTTATTCAGACTTTTATTTGTATTATTCTAAAAGCTCGTGCACTTGTGACTCCAATTCTAGGATGGTATTTAGATATCGCGATTATTATGGATTATTCACTTTATTTCAGATTTTATTTCCGCATTTATTTTTTTGTTATTAATTAATTTCAAATTTTGTTAAAATGGATAATTATATTCTAATGTTGGCTTGCCTAGCAAGTGAAATGTTAGGCGTCATCACGGTCCCGAAGGTGAGAATTGCGGGTCATGACAATAATCCTCACATTCCTATTTTTTGGCAGTCTTCTTTCTCTTTGATTTGCTCTTTTTCCCTTCTATTTTTTTCTCCTCCATTCTCTTTTCTTTCCTTATTCTAATTTTCTCCTTCTGTTCATCTAAACGATGAACACTAGCCAACTTAGTCATATACGGATCAAAAATTAAATTTGTTACTGCACATCTTGATTTTGGATAATTTGGAAGGAGATAGCAATATTTTTTATGCAATAAATATATGCCCACTTCAATATGCTGTAAATGAACAACAACAAAAGAAAATATGTGAAATAAAAAACTTCGGCATGCATAAGTATGAAGTTTAGATAAAACGCATTACAAAACTACAAACTGCATGACAAAAACTTAAAGCATATTCAGTATGAAGTATTAGGAAATAACCTAAAAACATAGCATGTTTGATTTAAAGTTTAGAAAAAAAACAAGAGACTGCATGTCAAAAAGTTCAGCAAGTTTACTCTGAAGTTTTAGCAAATAAGCTAAACAACTTCAACAGTTTTACCATGCATAAAAGTGAAGTTTACCAAATTATAGTACAAAAACTTTAAAACAAAAATAAGCTGAAGTTTTGGGAAATACAGTTGAAAACTAATTCAAAAAATAAACTTAATAACTTACTTCATCTGAAAGATCAGAGGTAGGATCCACAAGCTCGGTAAAGAATGACTTTGGAATATCAATTCCAGCTAATCTGAATGGCTTGGAATTATATTCACTGCATCCGTCTTCATCCAGTCTGTAAATCTTTGCATCAATGCAGTGTCTTCATTAATATAATGGAAGAGACATCTTCGTGTAGTCTTTCCTACTTTCCAATCTTGCCCCCTTCGCTTTTGTTTAGGAATGACGTAAAGAGATTTCAAACAAATACTCTCCATACAAATCCTTTTCCCTATTTTATCTGGTTTTCTTTTTGCTTGCTCTACCTACTGTTCTGTCACAACTAACTGTTGCGGTTCAGCAGCAGGGGAAAAATCCATAGCCATGGTGGAAGATACTTGATCAATTCCCTGCTGTTCACGATGTTCTTGTCTCTCTTCACCAACAACAATAGCGGCAGAATTACCTTCTGAACCAGTCCCTTCTGTACTACCCAACGAAAATGAACATAACTTGAAGTTGAGGATATCACTGGTGTCACTCATAACATTAGGAGAACTGGACATCTTCCTTCTCTTAGGATTTGGAAGAAGTTGTGATGCATTAGATGAGATCTGCAAAAGCAAGGAAAATATATACATAAAATACAACTGATATAAAATACACATTAGGCAAAAAACTACCTTGTAATCGAATTGCAGAAAATAAGTACCTGGTCTAAGTGTTGCGACACAGATAGTGTTTGCATTCCAACGGATCCACTTCCATTACCTTCAGATACGCCTATATCTTCATGCAAAAAAAGAATATACTCAATAATACTGGCTAAATTTTAAAAATATTACAAACACACTTCACACCTGTCTGTGAGCCAACATGTGTGAATAGATGTATTTTTCCTTTTTCATATAGCCGAATGATCTCACCAATTTATTTTTCAACTGCATTGAGTCTTTCTGAATAATCATCAAAAATCATAAAAAAGAAAAAGAAAGAATGTAAAATTTCAAACTGAAAATATATAATTGGATCAACTGTAATAAATTTGTGATCTATAGAATACCTTGATGTTTGTCCTCCACTGCAGTTTCGCCAGACTGCATGCCTTTGTCAATCTCAGCAGCTCCAGCTTCATTCAATTGTGCAGCAATGACGTCGAGGAGCATTTGAGTATTCTCTGGAAAGATTTTCTCAACTCTATCTTCATGCAATGTAGCATCATCAGAGAGTTTTTGAGTTGTATCAATTGAAGCATCACTATTTTCAACTTTTACTGCATATTCATAAAAAGCGGGGAGAGATCAATGATATATATATATATGTGTGTGTGTGTGTGTGTGTGTGTGTAACATAGAAAATATTTATACCTGTAGTGAAAACTTCTTGTGTCTCGACACCTAAAATTTCTTGGCAAATAGCTATTGCGTCCGCAAACGGATTTCCATTCCCAATAGTGGTACACATATTACTCAGTGTCAGTTCTTCAGTACCAACAAGTTCATGATCTCCATCGCCACACATATTGCCTTGTGCAAAATCAGTACCCAAAGCACAACTAAGTGCATGTTCTTCAGTATCGACAACTTCATTAGCTGCACCTATCTTGCTTCCTACATTCTCGGTTGATAATTGTTCATCATATCCATCTTTGCTCAGTCTATCAACACTTCCTCTTCAACTTGTTGTTCAACACGTTGAACTTCCTAGAATACTTGAACATCGCCTTCAAGAGCCGCTTCCTCACCTGTTACTTTTTCATCTGTGACTTTATGCAGTGGATCATGAGCAGCATTAATATCCGATAGAGGTTTGAACGAATTGTTCATCCTATCATATTATCGACAGTTCATCAAATCGAAATCTGCATCACCATCATCCATTCCTTTTGATTTATCGACAATCTTAAATAACGTTTCAAACTTCTCATAAAAATATTCCTATAAACAAATTACTAACAATGATTAATCTGAATAACATTAGCAGAAAAAAAAGACTTCTTTATAAATAAGCTTACCTTGACTTTTATCATAAGCTCATCCACAATAGAAGATCGCTCATCCTGTTGAAAATCCTCAACAACTTTTTTCGCGATTATGCGTCTTTCTTCTTCTGCATGTCTTTTAACCTCCCTAGTTACCCTCTAGTATAGAGACACAGAACAAAACTTCAGGTCTAAAGAATACTGAAGTTCACCAAAGACATAACAAAACTTCAGCTAAAACATGCTGAAGTTTAGCAAATATAGAACAAAGCTTAAGCTAAAACATGTTGAAGTTCGGCAAAATAGAGAACAAAGCTTCAGCTGCTAAAATGGTGAAGTTCATCACAAACAGAATAAAGAACTTCAGCTAAAACATGTTGTAGTTTTACGAAACACAAAAACAAAAAACTTCAGCTCAAAACTTACACGACATATAGTGTTGACTAATTCACCATTGTCAAACGCCATTGTAGAACGGTTAGAACGACTCTGGGTATGAGGTGATTCGCCAATTATAGGAGTTCGATTGGCTTCTTTTGATAGACTCTGACTACGTGATGATTCACCAATTACAGGAGTTCAATTGGCTTCTTTTATTCGACTCTAACTACGTGGTGATTCACCAGTTGATGGAACCGGATTCAGTACCTTTGTACGAATCCGGCTGCATGGTAATTGTCAAATTAAAGGCGTTGAATTTAATTCCTTTTCGGTAGGAATTATATCCATTATCCTAAATGTCCGATATTTCTGTTTAATACAAAAACTTATATTATGAAAATAAAATAAAACTGATACGTCAACATATTAACACAACTACAGAAAAAATGAAAAATAAAAAATATTAACTTACACCATGATTACTGAAGTAATCGTCATAAAGTTCTTTATATTTAGGCTCTCCCAAAGATACATAATGTAACATCCTGGGAACCTGAGAGGCATCAAGGAAGTCTTCCTCTTTTAAATACTTCTCCCGAATATCTAGGAAGCGCTCATAGAACTAAACACATAGTGGAAATGGAAATCCACCTACAGTATACTCATTTGGTTTCTTTTTGTCCTGTTTGTCGAAAGAATGTTTCATTGAGGTAATGAGCTTCTCATAAGACGCATTACCCCTAGGATAATCAGCACAAGCCTTATCGTCTTCAACAATATCTACATAATCCGCCGACACAGTTGATTCATTCTTTTTTCCAAACAAAACAGACTCCACAACAAGAATTTCCATGAGCTTCACAACATATTCATCACTCTCGCATACGTGTTTGAAATTCACATCATCCTTTTGAATTTTGTTCCGGGTCATATAATCTCGAATGTACTTCAAGGTCACACCCTTAGACTTGCCAAAATAGCTCTTTAGAATCTTGAAACTAATAGAGTCTCGATCATTGGTGAATACGCGAGAAAGTATCAAACAATGAACCAACTTCATGCTGCAATGGAAATTCTCCTTAGCCATAATATACAGGTCATGACCCGAAATTCCCACCGCCGGGACCGTGATGGCGCCTAACATTTCACTTGCTAGGCAAGCCAACGTTAAAAAATCAATAAATCAATTCTTTATTTACATTCAGTAAATAACAATAATTAACTAAGACGAAATATGATAAGTGTGGAATAATATAAAAACTGTATTAATTACTACCACCCGGATCTGGAGTCACAATTCACGAGCATTCTAGAATTTTATAACAAATAATAGTCTGAAGAAATACAATTGTCTGAATGAAAGAAACATTAGAACATAAAAGATAGACGGGGTCTTCAAGGTCGGTGAACGCCGACAGATCTACCTTGAGTCTCCGGATAGCGGTCCAATAGCAGAATCTTGATCAACCCGAGCCAGTACCAAAATCTGCACAGAAAGTGCAGAGTACAATATCAATACAACCGACTCCATGTACTGGTAAGTGTCGAGCTTAACCTCGACGAAGTAGTGACGAGGCTAAGGCAAGGCACCTACAAATTAGCCTGTACAATTTAATAGTGTATATACAAATAATAGTAATGAAGAGCTAGACAAGAATTATCGGGAGGGAGAAACATGCTGGGGGAGAATATGAAATAATGAACTTCAGCAGAATGATAACTGGAATAACCAATATACTACGAATCAACAGGAGCACAAATACAGTGAAGGAAAAATGCACGGCATCACCTTTCGTGCTTTTGCTCTCAATCTCACCATAAAATCAATAGAAATGGCATGGCATCACCCTACGTGCATTAACACTCTCCCTTACCATAATGCAATGCATAAATAACAACAGGGAGATAGAATAACAAGTACAAACCTTACTTCAACATTTGATTCCACAATATCAATCTCAACATTGAAATAAATACTCAATTATCACTAGAAAATCCGTAAACATGATAAGAACAATAAATTGAACAACACTAATATAACACGTAGCAATTAGGCATAGGAAATAAACAATATAAGATGAATAGAGAAACATGGAAAACGGGTAAATTGGCGGCGCATAAGTACTTGTCACCTCACATATACGCCACTCACATGAATTTCACATAGCAAATAGTCTAAGGTTCCTAATTTCCTCAAATCAGGGTTAGACACAACACTTACCTTGCTCTAAAGGCCACTTAATTCTCAATTACAGCTTTTTCTTTAGAATTTNAGACATTGCTCGCGTTCATGATGAAAGAAAGGCTGACTCCCCCCCACCCCCCAGTGCCTAACGCTACGCGTTCGCGAAGTGTAATACCCCCAGAACTTTGCGTTCGCGATCAAGCCTTCTGAAATGACCCGACTTGTCGTTTTAAGAATTTACGCCCCGTTCATTGGCTTAAGGTCTCGAGCAGCCTTACAATATGTATTATTACTTGTATGTGTGGTCGAGTTTGATTTACGGATGATTCGGAGTGATTTGGGACACTTAGTCCCTAAGACGGAAGTTTAAGGCTTAGGATTTTGACCGTAGTTGGAACTGTGTGAAGACGGATCTGGAATGGAGTTCCGTCGGTTCAGTTAACTCCGTTGGGTAATTTTGTACTTAGAAGCATGTCCGGACTGTGAATCTTAGTTCTGTAGCCAATTTAGGCTAGAAATGGCAAAAGTTGAATTTTTGGATAATTGGACCGGAAGTGGAGTTTTTGATATCGGGGTCGAAATCTGATTCTGAAAGTTGGAGTAGGTCCATAATGTCAATTATGACTCGTGTACGAAATTGGAAGTCATTCCGGATAGATTTGATGTGTTTCGGCACAAGTTATAGAATTTAAAAGTTCAAAATTCATAGCTTTTGATTTGGGGTGCGATTCATCGTTTTGATGTTGTTTGAGGTGATTTGAGAATTCGACTAAGTTTGTATGATGTTTTAGGACTTGTTGGCGTATTTGGCTGAGGTCCCGAGGGCCTCGGGTGTGTTTTGGGGTTGTTTCGGATCATTTCGGGTTGTTTCGGAACTGCTATATCTGGTATCTGACTTCCTTCTTAGCGAACGCGACGAGAGTCACGCGAACGCAAAGAGGAGTTTTGAGGCTGCTGGGATTCGGCCTTCGCAAACGCGAAGGTATGCCTGAAGAACCAAAGCGAAGTGAGGGGCCAGTCGCGACCACGTAGAAGGAAGGAGGGGATTGGGCATGGAGTCATCAGCCTTCTCGAATGCGAAGCAGTAGAACCTGAGTGCATCGCGAACGCGAGAGCTTGAACGCGAATGCGATAATATGCATGGTAGGCCTTCGCGAACGCGACGCTGGAAACGCGAACGCGAAGAAGAAATTGAGACAGCGAGTTTTTGGCCTTAGCGAACGCGAGACAGAGGTCGCGAACGCGAAGAAGGCCTATCTGGGCAAAATTAAAAGTCCCAAAAATGGGGGTTTGAGTTCATAATTCAAAATCTAATTGGGAATTCGGTAGAAGGCGATTTTTGGAGAGATTCTTGCATGAGTGTTTGGGGTAAGCGATTCCCATCCAGTTTTGATTACTTTCTATGATTATGTCTTTGAATCCATCATTTAATTCAGATTTAATGGAGGAAAAATCAAGATTTTTTGTAAAATCTTCCAAAACCGAAAATTTAAGATTTGGAGGTCGAGTTTTTATTGGAATTCGATAAAATTGGTATGGTGGAACTCGTATCGGAATGGGTGTTTGGATTTCATAAACATTATGTCGGATTCCGAGGGGCGGGTCCCGCGTTGACTTTTGTTGACTTTTTGGAATAAATTTTTAAGTCGACGTATTATTATCCGGAATTATTTCCGATAGATTTTAATGAAGTTATACAATTAACTTGGATAGATTTGAGCTGTCAGGAGGTCAATTCAAGCAAGAAGGCTATTTTGGAATATCGGCCTAACTTCAAAAAGATAAGTGTCTTGCTTAACCTCGAGTGGGGGAATTACCCCTTAGGCATCGAGTCTTTTGTGCCATTTGTGAAATGTGAAAAGCCGTGTACGCGAGGTGACGAGTACGTACTCGGCTTATATGTGTAAATGTTTATTGAGTAAAAGTTTTGAGCATATTGTGTGGTAAATTGGGTAATTGTTGATATATATTTAATCATCTATTTGTCGTGCCTAAAGCCTCATTGTTGTTGAATCTGTTGTTACATGACAATTTGTTGTGATTGTTACTTCATTATTTATGTAATTTTGTGAATTTGTTGGTTTGATAATTATTGTAATTTAATTTTATTTTGGATTATTCCCTCTGTAAATAATTAATTAAATGAGCTTAAGAAGAGATATTTATATAATTATTGAAAATTTGGATTTAATGAAGACTTTGCTTTATGTTGAGTAATTTCTATCTCTGTTGATTGTTTTTGGGTGTTGTATATATTGTGTGGAGCCTTCGGCTATTTATTGTGAAATTAATTGACTTGGTTGTATCTTTGGAATTTTGGTTGTAGCCATTGGACAAATTGTCATATGAATTGATTTTTGTTATGTTGCCGTGATAATTTTCCGTGTAAATTGTTGTGTTGTGTTAATCATTATTTTGAAGATATAAGGGTGTCATTTCACCGTTGATATTATGTGGTTATAAGGATGGCATTTCACTGTGGTCGTGTTTGTTGGAATATTGTCCGGGCGGAGCGATAAGGGTGGCAATAGGAGCGATAAGGGCGGCAATAGGAGCGATAAGGGTGGCTATTGTCAGGGACGATATGTGATGATGTGGGGTTGTGGTGTTGATGATTTTCATGTAATGTTGTGATTTCTTTGTGTTTGTTTTTATACCTTGTGTAATTTGTCTTATTGTTGGTAAATTGATAACAATCTGATTTATGTTGAAATTGAGAGTCTGTGGTTATTACCAAGCGGATTATAAAATGAAATGTGGACACGAGGTGCCGTGAGTAAATAATGAGAATATTTGGCACGTGAATTATCCGTACAGTTGTGATATGAAATGAGGGCACGAGATGTCGGGGGAAATATGATGATTTAATTATGGGCACGAGGTGCCGTGAAAAAATAAAAATGGGCTAAGACCCGTATTTATGAAAAATATAAAAATGGGTTGAGACCCGTATTTTTATGATTATGAAATGAGGTGTCACATGGTGACTTTTAATTGAAAGAATTATATTCAAAATATTTATTGGGAAATATTTTTATTCAAAAAGAATTGTATGAAACAATTGTATTTGAAAGATACCTATTTGAGGAAATTATATTTGAAAAGATTTATTGAAAGAATTATATTTGATAAATAATTATTTGAGAAAACTACATTTGAAAGAGAGTTATTTGGAAGAATTATTTATGAAGGTTATTTATTTGAAAAACTTGAATTTATTTGGGCGTACATGTATTTATTAATTTTTGAGTGATATTTATGGTATTCTTGTTGTTTTGTTGCGCATACATTGGTTGTTTTATCCTGTCCTTATTGTTATATGTTTCCTAGTATTTTGTATATTATATTGCACAGGTTATTAGACTAGTGA
>AWOL01S0069273.1:0-16664 GCA_000715115.1 Nicotiana otophora | reverse complement strand
AAATCCGAGCAAGTCTATGGTACGCCGCTGGGACCAACTCCAAAATCTGCACAAGAAGTGCAGAGTGTAGTATCAGTACAACCGACCCCATGTACTGGTAAGTGCTGAGCCTAACCTCGACGAAGTAGTGACGAGGCTAAGGCGGGTCACTTACGTTACCTGTACGCAATATTAGTAACAATAACAATACTAGAAATAAATCAGATAACTCATTTATAATAATTGAAGCCAACTCAACAGTCATAACCAATTATCATTCCCATCAATTCTGTTGCAGCGTGTAACCCGCTCTCACAATATATTGATATTCAATTTTGTTGTGGCGTGCAACCCGCTCCTCCAATATATTCATTTTAAAAAGGTCTATTGCGGCGTGTAACCCGATCCCCTAATATATATATATATATATATATATATATATGTATGTATGTCGACTTTTAAATAAGCCTGTTGCAGCGTGCAACCCGATCCTCCAATATGGACTTTTAATAAGTCTGTTACGGCGTGCAACCCCATCTTCCAATATATTCATTATAATTAATTCTGTTGCGGTGTGCAACCCGATCCTCCAATATATTCATTATAATCAATCTTGTTGCGGCGTGCAATCCGCTCCTCCAACATATTCATTTATCAATTCTTATAGAAAATATTTCCCCAATAAATGCAACAATTAATATAAAATTATAAGACAATAAGCATACAATAATTATGATTTAATTATGAAACAAACAAAGGCAAATAGCAAATTATTATGGAAATCAGAGAGAAAATATGCAGTTTAATATTTAATATGCTAAATGTCAAATAACAATTAAGGCACATAATTCAAATAGCATGTAACAATTAATGCAGGAATTCAAGAATTAATATTTGACAAAGAATAGGAGAGAAATAATTATTATAATAATTAATTCATGATTTAAAATAATTTATAATTTTTCAAGTAAGCAGGCAAACAATTTATTTGACGACGTGCAGGCACTCGTCACCTCGCCTATACATCGTTCACATGCAATTCACATAACAAATAATTTAAGGGTTCTATTCCCTCAAGTCAAGGTTAATCACGACACTTACCTCGCTTTGCAAATTCCAATCAATTAATCAACCACAGCTTTTCCTTTTAAATTTATCTCCAAAAGCTTCAAATCTATTCATAAACAATTCAATATACTCAATACGAATCATAGGAATTAATTGCATATAAATTTACTAATTTTCCGGATAAAATCCGAAATTTATTAAAATATTCGGCAGTGGGACTCACGCCTCAAATCTCGAAAAAACTTACAAAATCCGAACACCCATTCCTAGACGAGTCCAACGATATAAAAATTATCCAATTCCGATATCAAATGGACCTTCAAATCTTAAATTTTTATTTTTGGAAGAATTTATAAAAATCTGATTTTTCTTCCATAAATTCACGGATTCATGATATAAATGAGTATGAAATCATAAAATATAATCAATATAAGATAAGGAACACTTACCCCAATGTTTTCCCGTGAAAATAGCCCAAAAATCGCCTCTTGAGATTTAGGGTTCGAAAAATTGAAGAATGAATGAAAAATCTCGTCTAAGCCCCTTTTACTCAGCTGCAGGTGTCGCAATTGCGACCTGAGATTCGCAAATGCGAAGAAACACTCGCAATTGCGATGCCCTTCACAATCCCGCTGCCTTCGCAAATGCGAGGAAAGTATCGCATTTGCGACCACTGAACCTCGCAAATGCGAGTAGATGTTCGCATTTGCGAACCTGCCCCTTCCTAGACTCCCATCACAATGCGAAGAAAATCTCGCAATTGCGAGAACATGCTGGCCCAGGCCTTCTTCGCAATTGCGATAGATACCTCGCAATTTCCAGGCTTGCTTATTTCGCATTTGCGAAGCCTGGTCTTGCAATTGCGAGATCAGAGGCCTGCAATAGATTCAGTTATACCAGCAAATTATTTTAAGTTCAAAACATCTCGTGGCCTATCCGAAACTCACCCGAGCTCTCGGGGCTCCAAACCGAATATGCCCACAAGTTTAAAAATATCATACGGACTTGCTCGCACGATCAAATTGCCATTATAACACTTAGAACTACGAATTTAGCACCAAATCAAATAAAATTCTCAAGAACACTTAAAATTCATATCTTCTCAACTGGACGTCCGAATCACGTCAAATCAACTCCGATTTCTACCAAATTTCACAGACATGACTTATATATTATATTAAACCTGTACCGGGCTCCGAAACTAAAATACGAGCCTGATACCAACGAGATCAAACACTAATCAATTTCTTTAAATCCATAAAATTTCAGTCTTATAATTTTCATCAAAAATTCATTTCTCGAGTTAGGGACCTCGAAATTCGATTCCGGGCATACGCCCAAGTCTCATATTTTATTACGGACCTTCCGGAAATGTCGGAACACAGATCCGAGTTCGTTTACTCAAAGCGTTGACCAAAGTCAACTAAAAATTAATTTTAAATCCCAAAATTTATTACTTTATAAATTTCCACATAAAGGCTTTCCGAATTTATGCCCGGACTGTGCACGCAAATTGAGATGAGTAAAAATAAGGTTTTTAAGGCTTAAGAGCGCAGATTCGAGTTCTAAAATATAAGACAACCTTTTGGGTCATCACACAAGGTGACGAGTGCGTACACGGGCTAAATGTTGAGATTCCGATTTTAGCTACGTAGTTTCTTTTTCATACCTTAATTGAGTCACTTTAGCATGTTATAGTCACCATGTTTAGTCTAATTTCACATGTATACTTTCTTATCTCCTACTTGCAACTTGTACTACATGTTTAGTTAAATTACTTGGTTTCTTAATTCAGTATTCATTATTTAACTGTGAAAATTCTTTACCCGAAATTTGTTATCCTTGAAATATCTTGTTGTTGAGTTTGGTATTGAGTTGCAAAGGCCGAGGTTTCTGTTGAGGCAAGGTATAAGTTGTGAAGTGTCATTTTATTTAGTGGTTACGTTTTGGCTTCCGTGTTATTGTTGAGGTGATTGTTTGGTTGTGTGCACGAGGTTTCTACCGTGCTGTTGTTATTGTTTGCACGAGGTTTCTGCCGTGCGGTTGTTACTATTTGCACGAGGTTTCTGCCGTGCCGTTGTAATTATTAATACGCATGCGGTGGTATAAGGTTTGAGTGTTAAAACGCATGCAGTGAGATAAGGTGGGCTTGATACACGTGGCTAGTAGGGGAACTACTAGAAGCCATGCGGTGTGGTAAGGTGGGCTAAAACACAGGGTGCTATTTCGCGAAAAAATAATTTTCAAAACTAAATGTAAAGGCTCTCGTGGTATATAAGGAAAGACTGTGATTTATTTTTATGATTTGAGACTACGAGGCGGTACCTTGAGAGTGCCCTGTTGATCTTCTCTATTTGCTGTATTGTTTGGTTGTTGTTTCCTTAACATGTAAAATCCTTGTTTTCCTTTCGTGATTTTATTAGCTTCCTTGATTCCGTGTTGTTACTTTCTATAATTTCTTTATTGTTTCCCTTCCATGTTATTTCAGTATATCATTATATTTTATGTCTTGCTTCTTATTATCTCCAGTAGGGCTTCGACCTGACCTCGTCACTACTCTACCGAGGTTAGACTTGGCACCTACTGGGTACCGTTGTGGTGTATTCATACTACGCTTCTGCACATGTTTTGTGCAGATCCAGGTACATCCTATAAGCCCCGGTATTAGCGCGTTGAGTTGCTTGCTTTGAGACTTCAAGGTACACCTGCCCACGTCCGCAGGCTTCGGAGTCCCCTTCTATCCTATTCTTTTCGTATTTCTTTACATCTTTATAGACAGTGATGTATAAGAGTGTTCGGTACTGTATTTAGAGCTTGTGACTTATATTTTCATCGAGTTTTGGAAGGTGTACATGTTGAGTTGCAGATTTTATTTCATATAGTAGTTGATATTTTTTAGATTTAAATTATCATTTCAGTTATTCCGCATGTTTGTTAGGCTTATCTAATATTATAGAATATGTGCCGTCATGATATCCTACGGAGGGGGTTGGGGTCGTGATAATTTTTAAAATTATAAGAGGGGTCTTTTTTTTAACGTACTAAAAAGAAAATAAATTCATCTAAATTGAATATGAAGGACTATAAAGTATAAAATAGTGGAGTTCTTGTTCTTTTTTAATTGCTAATTAGTCGAAAGATGAAAACGATATTCTTGATATCAGCCATTGATTGGCTCGTTCAAGATTTTCCTTTACCACGAATCAGCAAACATAAATAATTCAATATTAGTCGTTACATTTTTTTTGTAATGCTATTTTCGCACGACAGTATCGCTTACCAAATTCTTTATCAATAATTAAGCAGTAATCTTTTGTTTTTGTTAGTTATTCTATTTGGATCCTACGAAGATCAATAGTTTGGAAGTACAGTAACAACAAACCCAATAAATTTTTATAAGTAGGGTCTCAGCAGAGACTGATCTAGGAAATTTAGTGCATTGATCCTCTTGGTGAATAATTTAGCCTTTAACCAAGTGCATCATTCCAACTTTTTGGAGCATGGGCGCCGACAACTAATATTGTACCAATCTTAGAAAATATATACATAAAATATTTAATTGCAGAGAGACCGTGGGTTCACGTACCCCATAATCTTGCATGTGAATCCGTCCCTGGCCTGAGGAGAACAGAATGTACGTAACTTTACCCCTACCTTGAGCTTGGATTCAAGGACAGAGGGTTGTTTTCGATATGCCATTGGTTCAAACTAAATAAAAGAATAGTTTGAAAGTAACAATCTATATTGTTTACTTAATGTTTAATTATATTTGGTTGCGTGCAGTACTGTTACTATTTCCCCCAAATTTTGGACACACATAGATAGAATCATTACTAACTATTAGCTCCATGAGTCACGGAAAAAAACTTATTACTTAAGTGAAGCTCCTTTAGAATGTGACAAGTGAAACAATAGGTCTTTTCTGAAAAGAAACAATAGGTCCACTTACATGTCTTGCAAAAAATAGGAATACACTCTGTACGTATATGTATTAATATCCCTATATAACAATCATCTACTATAAAAGTCAAGAAAATGATTTTTTAAGTTATATTTTATCTTACTATAACACCTTTTTACCTATAACAACAACAACCATATTTATAGCAGAACGCTCTTTGTAAAATTACTCATCTATAATAGCCACATAGAATCATTAAAATTACTAATAGTAGTTTAAAAATATGCACACATTCTTTTCCATTAAACAAAGTTTCTATCTTCCATAAGATATAAGATTTGAACGCTTGTACCTGATATCTTTTTCATTTGACAAATTTTAAAAAATATTTAGATAGAAACTTTAACTGTTAAGCTCTTAGATTGTCTTCAAGGTAAAGATATTGGATATCTTTTTGCTGAATATTTTGACACGAATCTTCGCCCAATTCAAGTGTTATATCGCTAGTAAGAGAATAAATCTACAAAACAAGCTACAATTATAAAGTTCTTCTATCAATCTTGAAAAAATATATATTTCTAGGTAGCTTTAAAATTTGCCCGTCTTAGAGTTTAAATCTTTATACGTTTACTTATGAATTTATTAATAATGTATTGGCTTTCTTCAATACTTAACTAGTGAAATATGCATATATTTTGAGATTTTAAATTTGAATAATTTTCTTTTCATTTATACGTAACATTAAAAAAGGAAAAATAATTGATTTATGGATAATTTTTATCTATAACAGCCAAAATATATTTAAATGTCAAATATTGTTATAGATGTATAATAGTCATTCACTATAAAAGCGAAAAATATCTGAACAAACGAGACTGTTATAGAGAGTGTTGACCGTATATGTTTACTTCTGTTTAAATTTAGAATCTGTTCTCAATCCAATTAAGTTAAGAAATTAATACAATTAATTTCACATATAATTTGAAGGGAAAGGGGAGTGATCTATTGAATGGCTTCCCTCCTCTTACATGATAATTACGTACTAATTAAGTTCTAGTTATATACACCTTCAGTAAAAAATATTTTACGCTATTATGTCAATGTTTTCTTCTAGTATGTAACTTTATTTATTTTTAAATTACAAACTCATATTTTTAGAAAGTTCATCAGTAATTATCTTTTGAGTGATATGATAGTGTAAAATATTTCTTATGACGTGCCATGTATAAACTTAAAACTCTTACTAGTTAATATAGTTGCACCATCTCTATTTCTCGAAGAGAGGCCTTGGAACAATGGTAAAGTTATTTTCGTGTAAACTATAGGCGGTTCGAGCCGTAAACTTAACCACTGATGATTGCATCAGGGTAGACTCCCTACATTATACCCTATTGGGTGCGGCCCTTTCCCGAAATCAACATAAAAACGTGATGTTTCGTGCACCGGGCTGCCTACCCATCTCCATTTCTCAAAGTGATCGAACGCTCTTGTATTAACGTGAATCCTTTGTGCAGGAAACTGTGTTTATTTAGGAGTGAGGCAAAGCACGTGAATCCTTTGTGCAGGAAACTGTGTTTATTTAGGAGTGAGGCAAAGCTGACAAAGGCTTAAAATTCCAAGTTGTTACTTCAAGACATCATGGGAAAACATAGCTTCTTAAACGTTGAGTTGATGCCTACAGACCTCCTGAAAATTCTTAAAACAAAAGACAAAATCGTATCAATCTGTGAGAATGATCACAGAAAATAAACATGGATTTCTCAAAAGTTTCTGCGCTTAACTATGTCATTATATTTTTTATTACCCAAGTTTGATCATTCAATGAAAAAGAATCGGAAAGAGCCCGCAAATGTTGACTATTCTTCCCATCGGTTCAACATTTATGGGCGTGATGTAGCAGGTACATGGCCATGAAATTAGTCGAGGTGCGCGCGCTTTTGATTAGAGATGAGTTCCCCTATAAACTTCATTGTTATTGTTCTATAGTCATTTCTTTCTCAAAGACAAGAGGGGTTGCTCTGATGATAAGCAATCTCCACTTCCAACCAAGAGATTGTGAGTTCGAGTCACCCCAAGAGCAAGGTGGGGAGTTCTTGAAGGAAATGATGCCGAGTTTCTATTGGAAACAGCCTCTCTACCTCATGGTAGGGGTAAGGTCTGCGTACACACTACCCTCCCAATACCCCACTAGTGAGATTATAGTGGGTTGCTGTTGTTGTTGTTGTAGTCATTTCTTTCTCTTTAATTTCTCCTACAGAATAAAAGAAATGCACTTTCTTCATTTATGGTAATAATCCAAATAAATTTGAATGTACCTGCTGGAAATTTCTCATTGAGATTTCGCTTTGTTTTCTTTTCAAGCCAAAATAAAGGCTTTGATTTTCTTGTGAGTTTACGTTTTCTGCTTGTGTTTTATAAGTATGTATTGGTGTTATAATTAAAAACAATAAAAGAAAAGAATTCCCTACGTTGAGGGTGTATTTTGTTCGTTTGTAGGTAAAAGTTCAATATTTTAAACACAAGAAGTTAATGAGAAGCCTTTTGGAAATGTAATTTGCTATTGTTTAGTTTATGCATTGAAGGTTGGATAATCACGTACGTCGCCTATAAATGTTATTACAAATAAATTTTAGGATAAACATTAATTAGTAACATGTTATCATTGATATTATAATTGTTTTTGCCACTATCATGTATATAACTTAATTTTACTTGACCACTATAATTATTTTTTCTGAAGTACAACTTCTACAAATTCAGGACTTACACAAAAAAAAGCGACTTTATAAGGAAATTGATAAATTAATCTAAATAGCTCTCTGTCAACTGGTTAAATAAAAAATAATAGGTGGATGTATAACCTAAATGTATAATCTATTATATAATATGTGTATAAACATATATAATTAATATATAATTTATGTATATTGTTTAGGAAAAGTAAATAGTGAACCTGACTGGTTATTTATGTAAAGATTCCAAAAAAGAATAGGGAAATCTACTCTAAATACCTATTCAGACAATTTTAATTACCCGTTGCTGCCCATTCTAATTTGTCTTACTATGTGTACCTATGCAATCTAAAATATTTACCCAACTACCTATTTTCAAAATTCTTTCCTTTCTAATCCCGGATCACGTGAAACCCCATTAATTGCCCGACCCTATTTTCTCTTTTATTGTCTACTCAAATTTAAATAAATTTTTTTTTCTATCTTTCTCATTTCATAATAGGATGTACGTGTCCATTGAATATTTTTATTAATTTATTCTCTATTTCAAAATGGTATATGGTATATTATTATAATATATCTAAATTTTAGTATAATCGATGACAACTGATATTATTTCAGTTTAATAATTGAATTAATTTTTTAAACTCTTTGCTTACAAATGTATACCTTATTGGTATATCTATATACTATACTGGTATAATGTTAGTTGGAACCTTTTTTTGGTTGTATTAGCTATATTTAATTGGTACACTGTTTGATTTTTCTTTAGTAATAGTAGAATAGTACAATATCTTGAATTTTTTAAATTTTCCTTTATGCATATGTATTATGTAATCATTGTGATTTTTTCTTTATGCGTTTGTTTTATATAATAGTATTATAGTACAATATCTTGAATTTTTTAAATTTTCCTTTATGCATATGTATTATGTAATCATTGTGATTTTTTCTTTATGCGTTTGTTTTATATAATAGTATTATAGTACAATATCTTGAAATATATTATTATTTTAAATATGTGGTACACTATTTTTTGATTTTTCTCTTTATGCATGTATATTATGTAATAGTATTATAGTCATATATAGTTACCTGAAATTAATTAGTAGAACTGCATAACCTATTGGTATAATTATATATCATATTGGTATCATATGGTAGTTGGAATTGTTTTTGCTTGTTTTAGCTACATTTTAAGTGAATTCTATTCTGAAATGATTTATATGATCATATTTTGGTGTGTTGGATTTTCTTGTACCTATGGACATAGATTATGTGTATTATGTAATTTTTTTTATAGTTATATGATGTTGTTGGAACGACCCCATACAACTATATACCCTATTAGTATAGCTATATACTATATTGGTATCATATGTTAGTTTAATCCTTTTTTTGATTTTATTAGCTGCATTTAATTGGTACACTATTTGATTTTTTTTTAATAATAGTAATATAGTACAATATTTTAAAATAATGTATTATATTAATATGTGGTACACTATTTTTTTTATTTTTCTCTTTATGCATGTGTGTTATGTAATAGTAGTATAGTCATATAGTTGTCGGAAATTAACTAGTAAAACTGTATGCCATGTTGGTATAGTTATATGCCATATTGGTATCATATGGTAGTTTGAACATTTTTTTGGTTGCCTTAGCTGTATTTTAAGTGAATTTTATTCTGGAATTATTTATATGAACATGATTTGCAGTGCTGGGATTTTTTTGTGCCGATGGACTGTCACGATCCAAAATTCCATCATAGGTGTCGTGATGGCACTTAGTCTCTAAGACTAGGTAAGCCGATTATAATTTCATTTCGAGCTTTTTTTTGAAACATATAATTTAATACAAGTGTCATAATCAAAAGCGGAAACAAATATAATAACCTCTAAAGATCGGTAATAGTGAGTCACAAACTCTAACTGAATATATGGAATGATCTCGAGGACCGAATATACAATACTGTTCGAATAAGAAATTAATAGTACAATAAAAATGGAAAGACTCCAAGGAAATGCGATGACCAAGCAGCTCTGCCTTAAGTCCTTGCGATCACACTCTAACTTTGTCCGAGTCCGATATCTCCAATATCTTACTCTGCACAAAAATATACAGAAGTGTAGTATGAGTACTGTCACAATCCAAAATCTAATTAGTCGTGATGGCACCTAACCCAACCCGTTAGGTAAGCCAATTATCAACTATCCAATTTTAATGAAATTTAATAAGACAATTAAGTAAGAGAACATATCTAAATCTTATACATTCCTCAAGGACTGGTAGTATAATTCATGAGCTTCTAAGATTAGAATATACAAAGTAGGTATGAAATAAATACAACATCTGTTCGAAATGTACATAAACAGATCTTTGTAAATCTAAGGCTACCATGAACAAGAGGCAGCTACAACCGGAACGCATGTACATCCTCAAATCTAGCTCTCATCGGTCTCAGCAACTTCAGCAACCAACATCTGCATGCAAGGTACAGAAGTGTAGTATGAGGACAACCGACCCCATGTACTAAATAAGTAACAAACCTAACCTTAGGTTGATAGTAGTGGCGAGCTGGAACAAAGGTCGGCTCCAACATCAATAGCCAACAACAGTCCATAACAACGTAAAGCAAGTAATAAAAGAAGTAACTCCAAGATAAAATGCTCAGCTTAATCATGATTTCTAAAAATAGTTCTGCCTTTCAAGTATATCAGTGAAAACCCAAATCGTTTACCGAAGTTTCCAAAAATATGAGTAAGTTTGAAAATAGTATTTTTCCCGAAAATCCTTTCAACAATAAATAAGATGTTTCATTTTCGTTCCAGATAGCTAGTGTAAAATACATCACCATGCCCATATGCCAATATGCGTGAGAAGTCATGAATGACGTGATACCGTACAACATGAGGAAGATACATCTCTATGCATGTATGTCATGTGTGCATGTCAATGCAATTTAGCTTAGAGATGAACTCATGTACTCTCACTCTGAGAGTACTCAATATCATTGTCTCGCACTTTTAACTCATCATGCTCAATCACTCAGTACTGTATATCCGGCCTGGAGAAAATCTATCCCGGAATATATACATGAACTGACCATCAGTCACTCAGTACTGAGTAGGGCCAATCCAGCCCATGGGGAAGATCCATCCCCAAGTGTAAATGATTAGGACAAGATCCATGTCCAGAGAATATCCATCCCTCAATATAAATCAATCGCGCTCACTGGGGGTGTGTGCAGACTCTGTAGGAGCTCCTTCAGCCCAAGCGCTAAAATTCACTCGGACAACTCACGTGCTATGGTATCAATATCTCAAAATTAGGCCATCGACCTCACTCAGTAATCAACCTCTCCAGTCTCTCGGGCTTACAATGACATGAAGTAGCCCAAAATGATGATATGATGTATCAATAAAATAACAACAGAGACTGAGATATGATATACAATGAATGAATATGACTGAATATGACATTGCAATGTAAGCAAATAATTCAACAACAGTAATGACCTCAGTGGGTCCCAACAGAATAAGCATGTAGCCTATACATGGTTTCTAACATGAATCACATCTCGATAACTCTAGTACGTAGAGATTTCATGATGACGAATATGTTCAGGTAACTACACAGTACGACAGAAATAACAGAGTCACAGTTCACAAGGTGTACGCCCACACGCCCGTCACCTATCATGTACGTCACCTCAACACCAAACACATAACACTTATAGTCAGGGTTCATCCCTCAGCTCTAAGATTATAGGAGTTACTTACCTCGAACAAGATGAATCTAATGCCATGTAAGATAAACAATACTACGAAAATTTTATTCCGCACATATCAACCTCCGAATGACTTCATAGCTCCTAAATTCCATGCCAAATAATACGAAACTAGTCAAACAATGTGCAATTTAATCAAAATATACTCCAGTTCTTGCTATTTAACAATTTATAAAAATTTCTAACTCTGCCCGAAAAATCGATAGAGGGGCCCACATTTCGGAATCCAATGAAACTCACAAAATTCGACAACCCATCCATTTATGAGTTCAACCATACAAATTTTACTCAAATCCGACTCCGTATCGGTATTCAAAACTCGAAAATTCATTTTATGAAATTATAGAAATTTTCTTCAATTTCTCTTGAAAATTCGATAATCATACACCGAAAATGAAGATTAATGCATGAAATATAATCACAAGGAAGTCCAGAATACTTACCCCAAGTTGTGTGGAAGAATTCCTCTCCAATGTCGCCCAAACCGAGCTCCAAAATCCGAAAATGGATAAAAATGTTGAACCCTCGAATATAAGGCATTCTGCCCAGCGTTTCCGCATTTACGGACACTAGGTCACATCTGCGACCATCGCTTCTGCGTAACAAGCTCACATCTGCGAGACAGCCTTGGTCAACAGTGATCACTTCTACGATGTCCAGGACCGCTTCTGCGGTCGCGCTTCTGCGCAGGTTCCTTCGCATCTGTGGTTCCTTCCGCTTCTGCGATTAGTGTCACCGCTTCTGCGGTCGTGCTTCTGCACAAAAAATTCCGCATCTGCGGCTCTTGTTCAACAGTTCCCAGTCCGCTTCTGCGAAGGGCTTCTCGCTTCTGTGCATGCGGCTCCTCATGCGTAGGTGCGAAGACACCATCAACAGAAAAAATCCAGCATTTTCTTAAGTCCAAATTTGATACGTTAATCATCCGAAACTCACACGAGGCCCTCGGGACCTCAAGCAAATATACCAACAAGTCCTAAAATATTACAAGAACTTAGTCGAGGCCTCAAATCACTTCAAATAATTCTAAAACCACGAATCATACCCCAGTTCAAGCTTAATGAAACTAAGAAATCTCAACTTCTACATTCGATGCCGAAACCTATCAAATCAAGTCCAATTGACCTCAAATTTTGCACACAAGTCATAAATGACATAACAGACGCATTCCAACTTCCATAATCGGATTTTGACCCCGATATCAACAAGTCAAATCCCAGTCAAACTTCCAAACTTACATTTCCATTTTAGCCAATTCAAGCATAATTTAACTACGGACTTCCAAATAATTTTTCGGACACGCTCCTAAATCCAAAATCACCATACAGAGCTATTGGAATCATCAAAACTCTATTCTGGGGTCGTTTACACATAGGTCAACATCCGATCAATCTTTTCAACTTAAGTTTTCATCTTGGAGACTAAGTGTCTCAATTCATTTCAAAACCTCACTGGACCCGAACCAATTACCCCGACAAGTCATACAACAACTGTAAAGTATACATTGAGCAGTAAATGGGGTAATGGGCCTGTAATACTCAAAACGACCGACCGAGTCGTTACATTCTCCCCTACTTAAACATATGATCGTCCTCGAACGTGCCAGAAGTTGTTTCCAAGTCATCAAATCACTATTCCATCTTACCACGTACGTACCCGGGGGTGATACCACGCCACCCTATTCTGTATAGGCCTGACAACACAACATAATTAAAATTTATTAATTTAACCTTAGAGCATAAACCTTGGAATTCAATTTTCAACATTCAAAATTTCTTTTCAAGACACGAATCTTACATCTACACACTGTATGAGTCTGAACAAGTGGTATCAAGCCATAGCCATAACCCTAGATATAATCGAATAACATACTACATAACTCGCATGCTCGCAGCACCATCCCCGATCACAGTAACTGCTCCAAACTAACCCGGTACTAGTATTAAACCCCATATCAAGCCAAACCTCGTTCTAAAACCTTCGTACACTGTTGATAATAAAAGAAACATGCGGAATCTTATAACCCCTTATTAGATCTACAAGTCATGGAGCTCTCTCGTCCCAACTAGAACCATAATCACTTTCTAAGCTGACTTTCAATATCATCCTCCTAAATATACCGTAATCAAACTTGATAGTACCCATTATAGGTCCAACGACCATATATTATTAAACACAACTATCCCACAGACACACCACACCAATATAATTCAAGCCACAACTACGTAATCCGGGTACCCAAAAATAGAAAATATCTCAAAGAAGAGAACCGTATTGCAAGTTCAACAAGCACCACCACAACTGCAATGCTATAAGCTCATCATATATAGTAGAACCAAGACACACGAATCTAACAACGGTAACCAGCTCTTCTAGAGCTCACATTAACATCAATCGCACAACATGGTCACATGCCTCCCATCCCAGCATATCATACATGAGCAATTAAACAAATACACATGTATATGATAATGAAATAATATTCTCATGCTCCTGGACTGGTATAAATAACACTCCATAGTATAGGCATGTGCAAAGTCTGCTATCACAACTCAAATCGGCAAGTTAACACCGAAATAGTAACTACCAAGTTTTCTCATGGAATTAGCCTATTCATAACCTCAAGTATAGCCCAGATACTTCTCCACAAAGGTACGAATACGAGAAACATTATAACTTTATGCTTAACAGTCAACTCTAGGCATATCATAGCCTAAGCATTCTTCCGAGTATGAATACTTGCCCCGATGCCCGCACATGGGCTCAAACCTCACCTATATACACACTCATAGCACGTAGCTATCACAAATAATTAACGCAACTAGTGCCTCCACTGAGTTTAATAAAATACTCATCTCAAAGAGGTCGCAACCCTGAAACCATATGCTTCTGAGAACTCCTAGTCTCCAAATTCATAGGACACATGAATCTTCATAACTGCTCCCAACTCTAGCATTCAAATGACTAACTCACCCTTCATACACGATCTTCCCACGAGGAATACTTCTATAATTCTTCCGTGCCACATAGAAAAAATTCGAATACCAGCAGTCTATCAACTAGGTGAGTACCGCAATACTAATAAAACACCCGTAAGTCAAAACACAATGCGCCTTCTGAAGTACGCACCCTTCTCATGCAATACCAAGTAGTAATAATATTCATCTAGTCATTTGGAACCGCCCATGTTGTATAAGAATTCAAGACCATCCTTTCAAAACTGAACTGTATACTTGCACATGCAAATCACAGTCTCACTCCATGCGCCACCTCTATTAGGCCATTACATGACAACACAAGAACCTCATTAAATCTTTGAGTCACCAGCAAATTACATACCCTGTCAGTTAGAATCCTTCCTCTTGCTTCCTTCTAGGAGGAAATCACAATACACAACACGATCCCCACACCGGTAGAAAATTTCTCGGTTCAAACCATGGTAGAAACCATCAAGAATACTTTAAAGTCTATTTGCACGTAACCAAGCTATCAAAATTGAATTCCTCTAACTCGACCAAGCCACGTAGGTCACCAAATCCAAGAATATTGCCACCAAAACATCTGTAGAGCCTCACCACATCATAATCATCCAAAAGAACCGAGCATACCATTACCATACTGGTCTAGCTTACTACCAGTTGTCCTATTTTCTCCGAGTTTCTTCTAAATTACCCTCAAGTTGACACTTCTCCTTATCAGAACACTACGCCCCTTACCCAAAGCTCACTATAAGACACCCTAACATAAAACCACACCGCCCTAAGGCCCATAAGCCATTGTATTCTTCTTAAGCATATCGTAAATACCACAACCGAGACATCCACTCTAAAAGACCTTATGTGAATTTAAAATTATTCCTCTTCCCTTTCTTATACTGAAATGTAGAATCCATAGTCATACAATTACCGTATGTCCCGACGTCATCCAATTTAAATAACCGATCCTAGTGATATACGAATCCGAAAAATTTTCAATTGCCACTTATACATTTTTTTAATCCATTAGCACCTCCTCGAGAGTCACCCATTTTGTTCAAATATAAATTGCACCGCCCCAAATGGTCCGAAAGACACATGCCCCATTAGCATAACAATACCCAAAGAAGTAGCCTTGCCTTAATACCACCGATCAAATTCATACTCTGCGCACACTACATCTTTCAGAAATAATAGCTCACTCATCCCATAATTACTATATACTTCTAAAGTGCCATATAACCCATATCCATTCATTTCATTACTCGACTCATCCTCGATTTCATCCTCGACCTCAACCTCGGTAAGTCGTAACTGATCCATAATTATGCCTCTGTCACGATCCAGAAATCCAACTAGTTGTGATGGCACCTAACCCAACCCGCTAGGTAAGCCAATTACCAACTATCTAATTCCAATCAAATTAATAAGGCAATTAATTAAAATAAAATAGATAAAACCAATACATTTAACCAGGAGCTGGTAGTACAAATCATGAACTTCTAAGAATAGAGTTTACATAGATGGTATGCAGTAAATACATCATCTTTTTGAAAAGTACATAAACAGAGTTTTATGAATCTAAGGCTACCATGAACAAGAGGCAGCTACAACCGGAACGCAGGTACATCTTCAGATCCAGCTCCCAAAGAACACAGAAACATCAGTAGCCAACATCTGTACGAAAAGTGCAGAAGTGTAGTATGATTACAACTGATCCCATGTACTCAATAAGTAACAAACCTAACCTTAGGTTGAAAGTAGTGGCGAGCTTGTACCAAGGTCGGGTCCCAACTTTAATAACCAACAGTAGTTCATAACAACATAAACAAGTAACCCAACTTTAATAACCAACAGTAGTTCATAACAACTTAAACAAGTAATAGTAGAAGTAACTCAACAATCAAATGCTCAGCAAAAATATGACTTCTAAAAATAGTTCTGCCTCTCAAGTACATCAATGAAAACCCAAATCGTTTACCGTAGTTGCCAAAAATATGAATAAGTTTGAAAACAATAATCTTCCCCAAATCCTTTCAAATATAAATAAGATATTTTTTTTTCTTTCCAGATAACTAGTGTAAAACAAATGCATCGCTATGCCCGTCTGCCAACATGTGCGGGAAATCATGAATGATGTAATATCGTACAACATGAGAAAAAATACATCTCTATGTCTGTATGTCATGTGTGCATGTCAATGCAATGTATCTCAGAGATGA
>AWOL01S0069272.1:11349-24267 GCA_000715115.1 Nicotiana otophora | reverse complement strand
GGACCAACAGTGAGTATATGTGTAAAAGTAAAAATTATCAATTCGGTAACCTCAGAATAATTATTAGCACGTTCGAAGATGAACGTTTGTTTAAGAGGTGGAGAATGTAACGACCCGACTTGTCGTTTTAAGAATTTAAGCCCCATCTGGTGGCATAAGGCCCTGAGCAGCTTCTTATTATGAGTATTGACTTGCGTGCGTGGTTGAATTCAATTACCGGATGATTTGGAGTGATTTGGGACACTTGGTCCCCAAAACGGAAGCTTAAGTCTTAGAAATTTTACCGTAGTCGGAACTATGTGAAGACGACTCCGGAATGGAATTTTGATGATGTCAATAGCGCCGTATGGTGATTATTGACTTAGGAGCGTGTCTGAAAAATTATTTGGAGGTCTGTAGAGGAATATGGCTTGAAATGGCGAAAGATGAATTTTTGGGAAGTTTGACCGGGGGGGTGACTTTTTGATATCAGGGCTAGAATCCGATTCTGGAAATTGGAATAGCTTCTTTATGTCAATTATGACTTGTGTGCAAAATTTGAAGTCATTCTAGATTGATTTGATGTGTTTCGGCACAAGATATAGAATTTGAAATTTCAAAGTTCATTAGGCTTGAATTGGGGTATGATTCGTGGCTTTGATATTGTTTGATGTGATTTGAGGCCTCGAGCAGGTTTGTGTTATGTATTGGGACTGGTTTGTATGATTGGACGGGGTCCCGGGGGCCTCGGGTTTGATTCGGGGTGGTTCCGGACCAAGTTTGGGTGTTTTGATGCTGTTGGTTGTTGGTTCTGGTGTTGTTCTTCGCCTTCACGAGGATCCTCTCACGTTCGCGAAGAAGGATTTTGCTGTTGGGACTTTGTTCTTCGCGTTCGCGAAGAAGGAACTTTTATTGTTCGTCGTCTGACTTTAGAGGCTCATATCTCGCAATCTATAAAGAATTTGGAGATGATCTAAAAATGAAAGTTGTAGCCCTTTGTGTCTTGTTATCATAAAAGTAAACCATTTGTCATTTGGAGTTCTGTATGAAATGTTATGGTGGATACACTATAGTCTATCCGGGAAGAGTTTGGAAATCTCTATTGTGGAGGGCTGACTTTAGAAGCTTATATCTCGTAATATATAAGGAATTGGGAGTTGAGCAACAAATGACAGTGTTGACTATGATAGCTTATATCTCGTAATGTATAAGAAATTGGGAGGGGAGTCTCGCGAACACGAAGAACAAACCCCTAGGAAGCAGAATAAAGTCCAAATTTGTGTCATTCTTCCATTTTTGGACCAAGGAAGCTCGGGTGAGGTGATGCTTCGAGAGATTTTCAAGGAAAATATTGGAATAAGAATTCCTAACTTGATTTTTGTTAAATTACATGAATCTATTGTTGTTTTTATCACTAAATTAGTGAATTGGGTTGAAAACCTTAGATAACCCTCTTGGTTTAAATTTAAGATTTGGAGGTCGATTTTTTATTGGAATTCGATAAAATTGATATGGTTGAACTCGTATCGGAATGGGTGTTCGGATTTCATGAAATTTATGTCGAGTTTCGAGAGGCGGGTCCCGCGTTGACTTTTGTTGACTTTTTGGAATAAAATTTTAAGTCGACGTATTATTATCCGAAATTATTTCCGATGAATTTTAATGAAGTTGTACAATTAATTTGGATAGATTTGAGCTATCTGGAGGTCAATTCAAGCGAGAAGGCTATTTTAGAATATCGGCCTAACTTCAAAAAAGGTAAGTGTCTTGCCTAACTTCGAGTGTGGGAATTACCCCTTAAGCATCGAGTCTTATGTGCCATTTGTGAAATGTGAAAAGCCGTGTATGTGAGGTGACGAGTACGTACTCGGGCTTATATGAGCAAATTTTATTGAGTTAGAATCTTGGGCATATTGTGTAGTAAATTGGATAATTGTTGGCATTTATTTAGTCATCTCTTTACCATGCTTCAATTCGCATTTATTGAATTTGTTTTTATATGACGATTTGATGTGCATATTACCTGTATATTTATGTGAATTTCGTGAGTTTGATATTCGTGGGATTTAATTTTATTATGAATTTTTTCTCTGCAAATAATTAATTAAATAAACTTAAGAAAAGGTGTTAATATAATTATCTAAATTTGGATTAATGAAGGTGTGCCCTATATTGATTATTTTTCTATCTTTATTGATTGTTTTGGGGTGTTATATACATTGTGTGGAGCCTTGGGCTATTTGTTGTGAAATTAATTGATTTTATTATATCTTTGGATTTTGGTTGTGGCCATTGGGCAAATTGTGATATGAATTGATTTTATTATATTGTCATGTTAATTTTCCGTGTAAATTACTGTGTTGTGTGAGTTATTATTTTGGGGAGATAAGGGTGGCATTTCACCGTTGATATTATGTGGGTATAAGGGTGGCATTTCACTGTTGTTGTGTTTGTTCGAATATTGTATGGGCAGAGCGATAAGGGTGGTTATAGGAGCGATAAGGGTATTAATAGGATCGATAAGGGTGGCTATTGATATTGTCTGGGCGAAGCGATAAGGGTGGCTATAGGAGTGATAAGGGTGGCAATAGGAGCGATAAGGGTATTAATAGGATCGATAAGGGTGGCTATTGATATTGTCTGGGCGAAGCGATAAGGGTGGCTATAGGAGTGATAAGGGTGGCAATAGGAGCGATAAGGGTATTAATAGGATCGATAAGGGTGGCTATTGATATTGTCTGGGCGAAGCGATAAGGGTGGCTATAGGAGTGATAAGGGTGGCAATAGGAGCGATAAGGGTATTAATAGGATCGATAAGGGTGGCTATTGATATTGTCTGGGCGAAGCGATAAGGGTGGCTATAGGAGTGATAAGGGTGGCAATAGGAGCGATAAGGGTGACTATTGTCAGGGACGATATATAATGATATGGGGTTGTGGTGTTTATAATTTTCATATGATGTTGTTATTTTCTTATGTTCATTTTTATACCTTGTGCAACTTGTCTTGTTGTTGGTAAATTGATAACAATCTGATTTATGTTGAAATTGAGAGCCTGAGGATATTGCCAAGCGGATTATAAAATAAAATATGGGCACGAGGTGCCGTAAGTAAATAATAAGAATATTTGGAACGTGAATTGTCCGTGCAGTTGCGATATGAAATGTGGGCATGAGGTACTGTGATTAAATGATAATGATAATTGGTACGTGAATTGTCCGTGCAGTTGTGATATGAAATGAGGGCACGAGGTTCCGGGAAAATATAATGATTTAATTATGGGCACGAGGTGCCGTGAAAATATGAAAATGGGCTGAGACCCGTATGTTTATGATTATGAAATGTGGTGTCACATGGTGACTTTTTATTTGAAAGAATTATATTCAGAATATTTATTTGGAAGGATTTTTACTTAGAAAGTATTAAAGGAGAGAGTTGTATTGGAAAGATATTTATTTGAGGAAATTATATTTGAAAATATTTATTGAAAGAATTATATTTGAAAAATAATTATTTGAAAAAATTATATTTGAAAGAGAATTATTTGGAAGAATTATATGTGAAAGACATTTATATGAAGGACTTGAAAGAGAATTATTGGAAGAATTATATTTGAAAGAGAATTGTTGAGCGATATTAATGGTATTCTTGTTGTCTGTTGTGCATATCACTGGTTGTTTCATGTTGCCCTATTATTATTTGTTTCATATTATTTTGTATATTATATTGCACAGGTTATTAAACTAGTGAGTGTCTTGCCTGTACCTCGTCTCTACTCCATTGAGGTTAGTCCATATACTTATTGAGTACCGACCGTGATGTACTCATACTATACTTCTGCACATTTTTGTGCAGAGCCAGGTATTGAAGATAACGGACTTGAGCAGAGTTAAAGCGGAATCGTAAGGATTCAAGGTGGAGCTGCTTAGTCGTCGCAGTCCCTTGGAGTCTTTTCATTTCATTGTATTGTTAACTTGTAATCAAACAGTATTGTATATTCGGTCCCGATGATCATTCTATGTATTCAGCTAGAGTTCGCGACTCAGTACTACCAGTCTTGGAAGGTTTTATATTGTAATTATATCCGTTGTTAGTTTTAAAAAAATAGCTTCAAAAATGTAATGGAAATTGGCTTACCTAGTCTTAGAGACTAGGTGCCATCACGACTCCTGTGATGGGATTTTGGGTCGTGACAGTCTAACCCGAGTTTCTCACTTTAATAATCCTCAAATCCAACTCTTTGGAGAAACTCGTATTCGGCTTACAAAACAAGTAATCGAATATTAAAATTTATCAGCGTGACTAGTTGACAAGACCGACATTAATAAGTAAATATAACCTCGCCTTATCCAAGGTTCTATAAGGTCTCATCTCTTCACGATTCTTAACGTAAGAGGTGACTGCTCGTGTGAGAGAGCCAATCTCGTGACTTGTTCGACACACTCTTAATCAACAAAGNTATGAAACACATGTTACAGTGTTCTCACCTTATATTGACGCCTGTGTCTTATTATTTTAATCATTCAACACCGTACAGATCTTGGTCTAGACACCTCCAAATGTCTAACCCGAGTTTCTCACTTTCATAATCCTCAAATCTAACTTTTTGGAGAAACTCGTATCTGGCTTATAAAATAAGTCATAATCGAATATTAAAATTCGTAATCCTGACTAGTTGTCAACAACGACCTTAATACGTAAATATAACCTCGCATTATCCAAGGTTCTATAAGGTCTCATCTCTTCACGATTCTTAAAGTAAGAGGCGATTGCTCGTGTGAGAGATCCAATCTCGTAACTTGTTCGACACACTCTTTATCAACAAAATATCGTCACGTGCATACGAGATATAAGCATAAATTCAAGAGTCAAATATCGATGAGCATATTATAATAATCAAGTCATTTTACAATACATAAATATATATTCATATCCGTCGCAAACCTAGAGCCATTGCATTTTTCTCAAACATGTCTCTAGATATCGCCTTTGTACATGGATCAGCTAACATGCTTCGCGTAGGAATGTACTGCAAATTTATCTATCCACTTGCTACCATGTCTCTCACAAAGTTAAACTTGATGTCAATGTGTTTGGTCTTGCTGTGATACTTAGGATCTTTTGTGTATGAAATAGCCACTTGAATATCACAATATAGATTCATAGGACCCTAAGAGTTCTTTTTAATATCCAAATTCTCAAAGAATCTCTGAAACCAAACAGCTTCTTGTACTACAGATGCACAAGCCACGAATTAAGCTTTCACTAGTTGACAAGACCGACCTTAATAAGTAAATATAACATCGCCTTATCCAAGGTTCTATAGGGTATCATCTCTTCACGATTCTTAACGTAAGAGGTGATTGCTCGTGTGAGAGAGCCAATCTCGTGACTTGTTTNTCTCACCTTATATTGACGCCTGTGTCTTATTATTTTAATCATTCAACACCGTACAGATCTTGGTCTAGACACCTCCAAATGTCTAACCCGAGTTTCTCACTTTCATAATCCTCAAATCTAACTTTTTGGAGAAACTCGTATCTGGCTTATAAAATAAGTCATAATCGAATATTAAAATTCGTAATCCTGACTAGTTGTCAACAACGACCTTAATACGTAAATATAACCTCGCATTATCCAAGGTTCTATAAGGTCTCATCTCTTCACGATTCTTAAAGTAAGAGGCGATTGCTCGTGTGAGAGATCCAATCTCGTAACTTGTTCGACACACTCTTTATCAACAAAATATCGTCACGTGCATACGAGATATAAGCATAAATTCAAGAGTCAAATATCGATGAGCATATTATAATAATCAAGTCATTTTACAATACATAAATATATATTCATATCTGTCGCAAACCTAGAGCCATTGCATGTTTCTCAAACATGTCTCTAGATATCGCCTTTGTAAATGGATCAGCTAACATGCTTCGCGTACGAATGTACTGCAAATTTATCTATCCACTTGCTACCATGTCTCTTACAAAGTTATACTTGATGTCAATGTGTTTGGTCTTGCTATGACACTTAGGATCTTTTGTGTTTGCAATACCCACTTGAATATCACAATATAGATTCATAGGACCCTAAGAGTTCTTTGTAATATCCAAATGCTCAAAGAATCTCTTCAACCAAACAACTTTTTGTACTGCAGACGCACAAGCCACGAATTAAGCTTCCACCGTTGAAGGGATGTACATAGTTTTTTCTTACTTTTCCATGATATAGCACCGCCATTAAGTAAGAAGTCATAACCAGATGTTGATTTTCTATCATTCCGTTCACCAGCCCAATCAACATCTGTATATCCTCTCTAGTATAAATCATTTCCACTATAACATAGTGAAAATTTTGCAGTTTCCTTCCGGTATTTGAAAATTCTCTTCACAGCTTTCCAATGATTTCTTCTAGGATTGTATTGATACCTGCTACCAGACCTACGGCATAACAACTGTCTGGGTGAGCACACATCATAGCGTACATCAAGCTCTTGACAACACTTGAATACGGAACTCGAGACATGTCTTCCTTTGCCTTTTTTGTTTTGGGACACATTTCAAGGCTTAAAGTTTCACCTCTATATAGGAGTATCCATGGATTTGCAACTATTCATGCAAAAATGCTCCAAAATGTTCTTTATTTAAGTTTATTGAGATAGACTCAATAACTTTTTTGAACGGTCTCTTTAGATCTTAACTCCAAGGATATAGTCTGCCTCACCCATATCTTTCATGTCAAATGACTTTGAAATCCATGATTTGATAGTTTTCAAATACTCCAAATTATTTCTGGCCAATAAAATATCATCCACGCAAAGAGAAAAAATTACAAACATCCCATTGGACTTCTTCACATAAATGCAATGGTCTTCACTGATCATGGTGAAATCATATGAGATCGCCTTCTTGTGAAATCTCAAATACCGTTGCCTTGAAGATTGCTTCAGGCGATAAACAGATCTTTTCAATTTAAGACATTCTTTTCTTGGCCTTTAACGATGAAGCTTACATGTTGTTCCATGTAGATTTATTCGTTTAGTTCTCCATTGAGAAAAGCTGTCTTCACGTCCATTTGATGTAATTCCAAATCCAAACGTGCAACAATATCCAAAATTAAGCGAATTGAGGTAAATTTCACAATTGGTGAAAATGATTCCTCATTATCTATTCCAGCTTCTCGAGTAAGGCCTTTTGCCACCAATTGTGCCTTGTATCTTTATATTGACCCATCTGTTTTGCGTTTAACTTTAAGAACCCATTTGTTCCCAATGGATCTACGCCCAGGCGGAAGGTCAACTAGATCTCATACTTTATTGGTTTTCATGAATTCTAATTCTTCTTTCATTGCTTTCACCCACTCATCTTTTTCAGGGCTCGATAAAGCCTCAGTCATAGACTTGGGCTCATCCATTTCTGTGGGAGATATCAAGAAAATGTAATCTTCATTCTCATAAGTACGTTTCAGTATATTTTCCTGGTGCTCTTTCATAGTTGAAATTTGGATTCGTCATAAGGATTTTGGGATTGAGAACTCCCACTCAAATCAAGAACAAGATCTTGATCGATTTGATTATCAATTGTGTCAGAAGACACATGCTGACTATCTGAGTTCAACATTTCATAAAGAGGCTCCCCATTCTTTACCTAGCCCTTCTTTGAAAAATTATTTTCCAGAAATGTGACATCTCGTGATTCAATCTCAGTAACACTTTCATCCTCTAATTCACCAATGAACATATATCCTTTGGAGTGTTCTAAATATATTATAAAGATATATTTCTTACCTTTTGGACCTAATTTACCAAACTTGCTAAAAGAATCCTTTACATATGCAGCACAACCCCAAGATCGTAAATCTTTTATGTTTGGTTTGTGACCAGACCATAGCTCATAAGGAGTGGAAGATACTGATTTAGAAGGCAATTTGTTCAATATGTAGGCTACAGTCAATAACGCACCTCACCAAAAAGAGATAGGTAAATTTGCATGTGCCATCATGGACCTTATCATGTCCAGTAGTGTTATATTCCTCCTTTCTGCTATACCATTTTGTTGAGGTGTGTAAGAAATAGTTAACTATATGGTGATGCCCTTTTCATTACACAATTCTTCAAATTCTTTTGAAAGATATTCACGCCCTTTATCGGTTCTTAAGGTCTTAATCCTTTTGTCTAATTGATCTCAACTTCATTTAAATATTTCTTAAAACATCCGAGTGCTTTAGATTTATGAGAAATCAAATAAACATAACCAAAACGCGTGAAATCGTCAATGAACGTAATGAAATACAAACCACCAGATCTAGCCCTTACATTTATTGGACCACATATATTTGATGGATTAATAGCAATGGAAAATCAGCTCTCTTAGCCTTTCTAAATGTTAATCTTTCCGGCAAGACAATTTTCACAAGTAGACATTTCAAATTTAGAGAAAGAACCCAAATGTCCTTCCTTGGCCAATCTATTCATTTGATCCTACCCTATGTTACCTAATCTTGCATGCCATGTAATAACACCAACATCATTGTTACTAGAATAACAAGCCATAACACAACAGTCAACATAATAGTTATACGTAGAAGGATTACAATCTAGCACAATAAAACCATCATAATGATGTACAAAACCATAAACAACATTGACTAGAGTATTTCTAAGAATATTGCGACTAAAGTTCAAATTGAAATCTAAATCTGGAAGAACAGACATAGACACTAAGTTTTGTCGAATCTCTGGAACATATACGACATCATGCAACATCAAAGATCGGCCACCACGCATGTCCATTCTGCAAGTGCCTTTCCCTTTGGCTTCAAGCTTTGCATTCTTTCCCACATATACATGCCTTGATCCAGGTGGAACTCGACGAAACTCTATAAATACTTCTCTATCACGGCTCACATGGTCGGTGGCCCATGAGTCTATAATCCACACAAGATAAGATTCAGTTAGTAAAACAGTGCTAGAAACATATATAGCACTTAGATATGTATTTTGAAATGCTAGGGTTTTCGGCTCAGTGCACTCACGAGCCAAATACCCTAGAATTTGATAATTGTAGCACTTCATCTTGCCCTTGTCTTCCTTCTTGTAGAACCGTTTACCTTTTTTGGAATTTGGCATATTTCTTTTCTTGGAGGATCCTTCTCCGGTCTCCTTACCCTTTCTGTCATTTTTCCAGTTTCTCTTCCGCTTGAAGCTTAATCTCTTTGTACCACTTGATTCTTCCACAAAGTCATAAGGTACAGCCTTAGTAGTACCAAGCCCCTCGTCTTCAAGCTCCACATGACGGGCAGCATCAACAAAAGTTTTGATGCTATCATTGTGGGTCAAGTTAACCTTCAGATGTTCCCAATTATTGAGAAGAGACCGAATCACTGCTTGAACCTGCTGCTCATTAGAGAGAACATGGCCAACACTTTTGAGTTAAGTAAGTATATTTGACATCACCCTTAGATGTTGCTTGACATTGTGATCGTGACGCTTTTTGTACGTGTCAAACTTGATTGTCAGCTGTCGAAGGCGAGTCACGGTTGTATCCCTATATGCCTATCTTAAATGTGCCCACATGGCTTGAATGTGAGCAATACAAAATGTGCCCCTTTTTGTATTACTCACATTCGTGGATGAGATCATTAGCAACTGAACTTACAATAATACCACGTGCAGTGGAATATTTCTTTTTCCAAATATTGTAAGTTTTCAAATCCCTCCTGTGTTGGGCAGTGTTACCCTCCTCTAGGTGACTCATAACATGGTTAATACTTTCAAGAGCATCTTGCTCTTCGAGTACATATCACATCTTACGACTCCAGATGTCGTAATTTTCACCATTCAGTTTGTCACCTTTGTTCAAGTCAGCAATGATACTTTTCGATGCCATGTCTGTTATTAGAGACAATATTACAAGTTTAACTCATCAGTATATACATACTGCAGTCTATTTATGCATGTGATTACACATCAAGCAAATTAATTATAATATTAATTCTGCATTTAGTATAGAATCGAAAGATCACTACGTTTTCATTCATCATCTATATCTAAATATTTTAATTAATATTAAAATCACTTCTTAGTGTGTACTTTATTTCATGTCTCAATCCATTACAAGATAAAATAATAAATAATATATGTAACTGGTGAGACAAAGAACATAATTTAAATTTCATTAATATAAAACATATAATAACAATTTACATATTTGCTAGGACATCCATGTACCAATCGAATACTAACTCTTGCACATATACGCTAAAAGGTGCACTAGGCCAAATATCATGATAAATCTCAGTTAAGATTTCACCCCAAGGCCCTCGAAAAGAGTCCGCTAAAATAGCTAATGCTTCCCCATCAGTAATTTTTATGTAATTAGCCAATTCAGCTCTTTTTAACTGAAAAAGGTGTACGTGTTCAGGAATGGAAGTATTGGGGCAAATTTAAAATTCCTTAAACTACATAAATTTCTTTTCTCCTTCCCTTCGCTTAGCCCTCTGATCCCTTAACTCATTTTTCCTCGCTCTTAGAACATTCCTGATGACTTCAGGCTCCGAGTCTGAATCATTACAGAAATAAGTCCTGCGACGACGTATCCCTCCATGTTGTCCCCTTCCTTGACTTCGAGAACTCCCACTTGGAGTAATTCGAACTTGTCTTTGTTCAGCCATATCTGAAATAGGACCAAGAAAATAATAAGAATGGCTACAACCATTCAATGTTACAACATATGTGTAAGGCCCTGTGAATTTTGCCTAAAAACCCGGGGTACGAACCTTTTGAGTTGAACAGTGCGCTGGGAAGTAAAAGAAAATTTTTGGAAGAAGAAGACATTAGCGGACGCAGAATCACTCTACGGGCCGCAGAATGGCAGCAAAGTGAAGCAGGAAACTAGGCAAGGTTGGATGGTATTATGCGGTTAATTATGCGATCGCAAAACCGTTTTGCGGGCCGCACATGGACCGCATAACCAACATGAAAATTATCCAAAGGGAGATTCTGTGGTGCATTATGCGACCGCAGAATATATTTGCGGACCGCACAATAGCCGCAGAGTGGGGGCAGGATTGGCCAGTTTCGGAGGGCCATTTCTCGGCCCATTTTGCGGACCGCAGAAGCATTATGAGGTTGCATATGCGACCGCAGATTCTGCTTCGGAGCTTCATTTTTTTTATTTTTATAACCCGACCTCATTTCGTTATATAGACTCTATGGATCATTTTTTAAGTAAGAACCTGACATTTTGAGAGTGAGAAAGTGCTCTAGAGAGGGAGAGAGTTCCTCAACCAATTGTTCCTTAATTCTTACTCAAATCTTGGAAGATTAATAAGAAAAACACATTAGGTCTTCATCCTAGAGGTATATGCTTCCTAAGGTCCCACAACACTACTTTCCCATCAAGATGATGTTTATGTCGTGGCACCGCCTCCCTATGCGATGATGAATGTGCGACCTTACACGCGGCTAGAGCATTATACACAAAACCGAGCTCCACATCCCAGAAATGCTCGTCCCTACCAAAGCTCCATTTAATCCCCAGCCAAATGTTCCCCAATACAATCCTCGCCCAAGAGAGCCCCTCAGAAGGAATCAGTTCACCCCTATTGGTGAATTATATTCAAGTTTGTTTCAAAAGCTAATTGGGCTAGGTTTACTACGGCCAGTGTCCTCGAATCGGCCAAACCCCGAGTCCCCCTCGCACCAAGCTTATGCTAGATGGGAATACCACTCTGGAGCAGTGGGACACGTTACCTGCTCACAACACTGGGCTAGTCGTTGGAATAATCTGTGATGATGAGGAATTTGATCTGGCACTGAAGGCCATGGTAACCATTGCCGAGACAAAAGAAAAGTAAAAAACAAACGGTCGCCAAACCTGAAAGTTCCCTGTCAGACGGGAGTCTCGGTAGCCGGTCTTGTTATCTTTTCTGCATCCAGATTATTTTCATGGTGTAATCCGTATGTTTTACTTTATTGTCTTACTTTCTGATGTAAACCCTTCTATCTTTAAAATAAATTTTTTTAAAAAAAGAGCAAATGAAATTAATATCTCATTGTCGAGGAATGTCTCTTTTCTTAATCTTGTCACTTTTCTTATTCTCTTTTGAGTTCTGTTAATGCAGATTTTAATGACATGACATGCTTGCGGATTTCATGCCTAGATCCTAAAACATTGTCAAGCCCCGGATTTTATGCCTCTCTTCGGATCATTGTTGAAGCCGAGATTGAGGATAAAGATTGGGTCCAGAACCGATTGGAATAATTGACACTGATTGATGAAAAATGATTGGTCGCAGTTTGCCATGGGCAATTGTACCAACAAAGAATGATCCGTGTCTACAACAAGAAAGTGAGGCCCATGAATTGTGAAACAGGACAACTCGTTCTGAACGTATCCTCTCACCTCATGAAGAAGCTAAAGAAAAATAGGCTCCAAATTGTAAAGGTCCACACATGACCCTCTATGTAGCATTAAAGTTCTCTGATTGGGATGATGAAGACTTTCATTCTCACTATCCAAACTCCATCAACCCTTTGCTAACCCTTTTGAGCCAGTTACCTTTCTTTGATTACCCTCTTTGGAGCCTGAAGATGTTATTTAAAAAAAACAAAGAAGAAAAAAAGCAAAGAAGAAAAAAAAAAGAAAAAGGAAAAGAAAAAGAAAAGAAAATCAAAATAGTTCATGTGCTTGAACTACGTTTGACTTGATTCCAGAAGGATACGTAGGCAGCCTCTCTCTGGGGTTCAGTCACACCAAAATAAAAATTCACATTCCCCCAAAAGTTAAAACTGGGAAAATGTTACAATGGTTCGGCGATGGTCTCGCCTGAGAGGTTCCAAAGTTGTAATTCAATCCAAATCCTTTTTACCCAAATCCTTTCGATCAATCAACGAGAATGTTCAAGAATTGGAGGATACAGTCGCTTGGATCAGATGCCA
>AWOL01S0069272.1:0-11218 GCA_000715115.1 Nicotiana otophora | reverse complement strand
GACTTGATTCCGAAAGGATATATAGGCAGCCTCTCTCTGGGGTTCAGTCACACCAAAATAAAAATCCACATTTCCCCAAAAGTTGAAACAGGGGAAAATGTTACAATGGTTCGGCGATGGTCTCGCCTGAGAGGTTCCAAAGTTGTAATTCAATCCAAATCCTTTTTACCCAAATCCTTTTCAAGTCCTTCCGATCAATCAACGAGAATATTCAAGAATTGGAGGATACAGTCACTTGAATCAGATGCCACCAAAATGAGAGAAATAAAATGAGAATCTTATTGGTGAAAACCCTCACGAGCACCATAGGGTGATGACGAGCAGAGAAAATTAAAATGAGAGTCTTATTAGTGAAAACCCGCAAAGGGCACTATAAGGCGATGGTGAGAAGAGAAATGAGAGATTAGCTGTTGAAAACCCGCAAAGGGCACTACTGATCGAAAAGAGGATCTTCACAACCATTGGTATTGACAGTCCTAGGCATTGTTTCTCGGTTTCGAGGCAAAAGTTGTGATGAATTTCTAAGAGTCGGTCGGTTTACACAGATCAGGCATCCAGTCCAAGAGGCATATCATGGTCATTGAAGTCCGCATATACTCTAGATAAGTATTTATTTCCTTTTCCCTCAAAAGGGATACCTCTTGTCTAAATTTATTGTCCATTCCATTATTTGTTTTTCTTTGAATCCCTTTCGGTGTAACTCTATTCCAAAACTAAGGCAAATAAGGGATAGCAAAATTGATTTACGGGGCTTTTGTTTGATACAAGCTAATATTCAAGAGGCACCCAGCCTTGGCAGGGGCATCAAGTCAACCCCGACTGGCCATGGTGGTTGATGCTTTGAAATCAAAAACTCTCGAAAGGAGGAAATCAAATTGAAAGTGCCTACAAGGACAAATGAAGTTGAATAGGTTAAGTCCCAGGTGGCTAACCATTTTGTAAAGTTTGAAAAGCCAAAGGTTCCTCAATGCTCTGAAATTGAAAGTTTTGGAGGAAAAAAGTCGAAAGTGAAATGCCCCAAAGGCAAAATAAAGTTGAAAAGGTTAAGTCCCACGCGACCAACCGTCATGTAAAAGTTTGAAAAGTCAAAGGCTCTCTGGGGCCAGAAATGCAAGTGGTATTCACGAAACATCTAGTGGAAGGTTGAAATCATCATAAAACAAGGCTGGGCACAAAGCCAAGCTGCCAACGACATCAAGGCCGCAAACCAATCACCACTTTGAAAACTCACAGTTTTTCTTTTTTGAAACAGGAACAAAGCAATGCAGAATGGCGATTCTCAAAGGACGAATATCACATAAGGTAAGTCCCTCAAAATCTCCATTTTATTTTATTTTAAGCATGCATCACTACTATCCATACCTTTCATTTTCGTAGCTTAACCCAAGTAGAACCTTTTCACCTAGGGGGATCCAGCTCATAGTTCCGGGTAGAGTTACTCTTCGCCCAGGCTTGTTTTTCATAGCTTAACCAAGGTAGAATCTTTTCGCCTAGGGGGATCCAGCTCATAGTTCCGGGTAGAAGTAATCTTCGTCCATGCTTGTTTTACGTAGCTTAACCCAAGTAGAACATTTTCGCCTCAGGGGGATCCAGCTCATAGTTCCGGGTAGAAGTACTCTTCGCCCAGGCTTGTTTTTCGTAGCTTAACCCAGGTAGAACCTTTTCGCCTAGGGGGATCCAGCTCATAGTTCCGGGTAGAAGTACTCTTCGCCCAGGCTTGTTTTTCGTAGCTTAACCCAGGTAGAACCTTTTCGCCTAGGGGGATCCAGCTCATAGTTTCGAGTAGAAGTAATCTTCGCCCAGGTTGTTTTACGTAGCTTAACCCAGGTAGAACCTTTTCGCCTCAGGGGGATCCAGCTCATAGTTCCGGGTAGAAGTACTCTTCACCCAGGTTGTTTTTCATAGCTTAACCCAGATAGAATGTTTTCGCCTAGGGGGATCCAGCTTATAGTTCCGGGTAGAAACACTTTTCGCCCAGGCTTATTTTTCGTAGCTTAACCCAGGTAGAACTTTTTCACGTAGGGGGATCCAACTCATAGTTCTGGATAGAAGTACTATTCGCTCAGGTTGTTTCACGTAGCTTAACCCAGGTAGAACCTATTCTCCTAGGGGGAGCCAGCTCATATTTCCGGGTCAAAGTACTCTTCGCTCAGATTGTTTTACGTAACTTAACCCATGTAGAACCTTTTCGCCTAGGGGGATGCAACTCATATTTTCGGGTAGGAGTACTCTTCGCTCAGGATATTTTACGCAACTTAACCCAGGTAGAACCTTTTCGCCTAGGGGGGATGCAGCTCATATTTTCGGGTAGGAGTACTCTTCGCTCAGGATATTTTACGCAACTTAACCCAGGTAGAACCTTTTCGCCTAGGGGGGATGCAGCTCATATTTTCGGGTAGGAGTACTCTTCGCTCAGGATATTTTACGCAACTTAACCCAGGTAGAACCTTTTCGCCTAGGGGGGATGCAGCTCATATTTTCGGGTAGGAGTACTCTTCGCTCAGGATATTTTACGCAACTTAACCCAGGTAGAACCTTTTCGCCTAGGGGGGATGCAGCTCATATTTTCGGGTAGGAGTACTCTTCGCTCAGGATATTTTACGCAACTTAACCCAGGTAGAACCTTTTCGCCTAGGGGGGATGCAGCTCATATTTTCGGGTAGGAGTACTCTTCGCTCAGGATATTTTACGCAACTTAACCCAGGTAGAACCTTTTCGCCTAGGGGGGATGCAGCTCATATTTTCGGGTAGGAGTACTCTTCGCTCAGGATATTTTACGCAACTTAACCCAGGTAGAACCTTTTCGCCTAGGGGGGATGCAGCTCATATTTTCGGGTAGGAGTACTCTTCGCTCAGGATATTTTACGCAACTTAACCCAGGTAGAACCTTTTCGCCTAGGGGGGATGCAGCTCATATTTTCGGGTAGGAGTACTCTTCGCTCAGGATATTTTACGCAACTTAACCCAGGTAGAACCTTTTCGCCTAGGGGGGATGCAGCTCATATTTTCGGGTAGGAGTACTCTTCGCTCAGGATATTTTACGCAACTTAACCCAGGTAGAACCTTTTCGCCTAGGGGGGATGCAGCTCATATTTTCGGGTAGGAGTACTCTTCGCTCAGGATATTTTACGCAACTTAACCCAGGTAGAACCTTTTCGCCTAGGGGGATCCAGCTCATAGTTCCGGGTAGAAGTACTCTTCGCCCAGGTTGTTTTACGTATCTTAACCCAGGTAGAACTATTTCGCCTTGGGGGATCCAACTCATAGTTTTGGGTAGAAGTACTTTTTGGCTAGGCTTGCTTTTTGTATCTTAATCTGGTTAGAAGTACTCTTCGCCCAGGCTTGCTTTTTGTATCTTAATCCGGAAAGAAGTACTCTTTGTCCAGGTTTGCCTTTTAATAGTTTAACCTAGGTAGAACCTTTTTGCTAAGGGGATTCAATATTTTGTTTCCAGTAATACAGGTCACTAACCCCTGGTTACATTTCCTTTTCAGTAATACAGGGTGCCAACCCCTGGTTACATTTCCTTTTCAGTAATATAGGGCACCAACCCCTAGTTATCTTTCCTTTTCAGTAATACAGGGCGCCAACTCCTGGTTACATTTCCTTTTCAGTAATACAGGGCGCCAACCCCTGGTTACATTTCCTTTTCAGTAAACCAGTATAGGGTACCGACCCTTGATTACATTTCCTTACCAGTATAGGGTACACCAATCCCTGATCTCCTTACTAGTATAGGGTACACAAATCCTTAGTTGTGTTCTCCAACATAGGGTACACCATTCCCTAGTTAATTTGATTTTAAATGCAAGATACACCACTCCCTGATATCATTGCCAATATAGGATGTACCATTCCTTGGCCATATTTTCCCAACATAAGGTACACCAATCCTTAGTTGAGACATTCTTTTGGACAATAAAGGAACACCATCCAAAAAATAACACAAAAGAATCATCATAATGATCTTTTCAGGGTACACCATTCCCGATTTTTTTTATTTTATTTATTTCTTTCAATAAAGAAGTAGTTTAGAATTATGTTACAATAACTCACAAAATTTTCCTAGTGAAAACTAGGGCAGAAAATTTCCATTTGTTTGTTTGTTTTGGTGTCTGAGCAGGTTCTACCTCGAGGCACAAGGTTCAAGATGACCAAAAGAAGAAGTCTCAATCCAGAATAAAGAAAAGAAAAGAAAAAGAAGTGAATCCAAATGCAGAAGCAGATGGAAAGGATATGGACTGCTCAAAACATGACTAAAGTTACGAGCTTCACATTTCCTGTTTTTGCTCAGATGAAGCCGTAGAAGAATGAACTAGCACCTACAGCTAGCAAGTATCAAGGTTCAGATTAGAGTCTGCATGAACAACCAGTCAAGACTCAAGATCAAGCTCAGAGGACTTATAAATAAGAATCTTGTAACTCATAGCTGATAGGCTTGTTTAGTTTCTTTTAGATTTTGATGTAATAACAAGGCCACGGATCGGAGCCTCGACGGAACTTCACTCGACTCTCTCATCCTCTCCACACACTCCATCAATTCATTCATTTCTGAACTACACGTGTCCTGATTCCTTTATAGCCAATGATATGTAGGCAGCTCAGATACCAGGGTTCGATCACAATCTTCTAACCATCTTTCTTTTCTTTTGAATAAGTGTCGGGCCAGAAATCAATTATGTCGCTTACTTGTTTCTTTGCTCAAAAACACTTCGTGTTTCCAAGCAAAGAGGGGCAGCTGTAAGCACGTAATTTTTGACCCGCATATTAGAATTATCTTTAATAGTCTTAGTATTTCTAGAATATTTATTTAATTTTATTTTTATAGGATTTTACTTTATTATTAATTTTAATTCTAGTTTTAAAGCACAAAAATTGAAAAATACAAAAAACATAGTTTCATATAGTTTGCCTTAATTAATTGGAATTAATTTTATATTTAATAGTATATATTAAAATTATTGTGTTTCTTAAGTGATGGACTTTAAGAGTTGAAATCCTAAATTTTGAGCACAAACTTGGCCACTAAAGGACCAAATCTGAGCCCAAATTATTCAAGCCCATACCCACTCCCCATTTGACCTAACTTAATTCCTACTCCCTACAAAAGCTCTCACTCTCATTTCCAAAGGGGGGACGGCTGGACAGAAAAGAAACATAAAAAAAGGCTAAAAAAAACGAGTAAGGAGAAAGAAGAAAGTAGTCACTGCCTTCTCTTTTTTCTTGACAATTCCATTTCTCCTAACTCAAGTTTCAGCCATGAGAAACAATCTTCTTTCTCCACCCAAAACAGCTGAAAAACTCTTCAAAACCATCTAAAACTTCAACTGAAAATAGCTTCAAAATAGCATAAAGAATCCAACTCAAATCAGCCCCGATGTAACCCCAAAAACGCACCAAATTTCATTTCTAGTCAGCTCTTTGAGCTTCGGTGTTCTCCGGATCGAGTAGAGTTCGAGTTCGTCGGCGAGATTTGAGTTTCTCCGCCAAAGAACATAATTAGAGTTAAAAGCAAGTTTTGGATTGTGAGTTAAAAAAAATGAATTTGGACTCGGGCTTGTATTTTAAGGTCGGCTTTAAATAATTTTGTTGCTCTTTTATTCTAGCTTTCATTAAAAACCGCTAGTAGCATTGCTTTAGGCGTGAATAATAAATCATCGTGACCTTGGGTACGGTTCCCGTGTCATGGTCACGATACGTAATCCCCAATTCGAGTACACATTTCATGTGACCCGACCCTAACTTCAAACAATAATAAAAATAAACATGTAGATCGTGGGTACGGCTCACGTGATGCGATTTGCAATATGTACAAAAATAAACGAGTGCGCTACATCGCGACTTGTTTAAATAAATTTTATAATTGTTTAAAATAATTAAAAGCGGTATAGAAGCATAAACACAAAAAGAGTTCTAAAACATGTAATAAATCAGATAATTAGGCCAAATATTAATTGTTAAGCGACCGTACGAAAACCACGGAACTCGGGAGTGTCTCACACATTCTCTCGGGTTAACAGAATTTTTTACCCGGTCTTCTTTGTTTGCAGACCATAAATAAGAGTCAATTTTCTCGATTTGGAATTTAAAATAAATCGGTGACTTGGGACACCAAAACAATTATCCCAAGTGGTGACTCTGATTAAATAAATAATCTCATTTCGAATAATGTCACTTTAATTGAAAAAATCCCATATCCCCTATCCCTCGGGGAAAAGGAGGTGTGACAGTATGGTTTTATGCTAGGGTTTCGTGTGGTGAGTTTTGGTCGAGTATCGTGGTATTATGGTAAGGAGAAGTATCAACTTGAAGGAAATTCATAAGAAACTCGAAGGAAAGAGGACAACTTGATAGTAGGTTGGATCAGTATGGTTATGGAATGCTCGGTTCTTTTGGTTCTTATGATGAGGTGAGGTTTTACAGGTATTTTGTGGTAATACTCTTTGGTTTGGCGACTTGTGTGGCTTGGTTGAGTTAGAAAGATTAATTTCTAATGGCTTGGTTAGTGCAAATGGGTTTCGAAGAGTTCTCGATAGTCTCTACCACATTTTGAGATGGATATTTCCTACCGGCGTGAGGAGCATGTTGCGTATTATGATTTTCTCCTGGATGGGATCAAATGGAAGGTTTCTGACTTATCGGGTATGTATTCTGTTGGTGACTCAAAGTTGATTATGATATTCTCGTGCTTTTCATATGATGACATGATAGATGCGGTATGTTGTGTTGGGTTTAGATTTGCATCTGCAAGGTCATGGTTCAGTTTTGAAAGGAAGGACAAATTCTTAGATAACATGGATGGTTTTATATGACTAGATGAATGTTATTACTACTTGGTATTTCCTAAGAAAGGTGTGCATTTCAGAAGGCGCATTATGTTTTGACTTACAGATGCTTCATTGGTATTGCGGTACTCACCTGGTTGATCGACTACTGATGTTCAAATTTTGCTATGTAGCATGGAAGAATTATAGAAGTATTTTTCGTGGGGATGATTATGTGTCAGAGATATGTTATTCATTCGAGTGGTGGAGTTGGGAACTGCTACGGTGATTCATGTGCTCTATAGATTTGGAGACTAGAAGTTCTCAAAAGCATATTATTTCGGGGTTGTGGACTGTGAAGATGTGGCCAAAGTTAGTTAGATGGTGATACGTGTTATGATTAGATCATTGAGGACTTTGGAGGGCTATTTATCCATTTATGGATGACCAGAGTCTATTTGTGGGCCCATTGGTAGGCCCGAGGAGGATGTATATCCTACACCGGGTCGGATTTATTGACTCCGTACTGCTATTATTGAGGGATGTTCCATTCAGTTAGAGTTGATTTTATTCGTATTTGATATTTTCTATGTGTTACTATTCTATGCTATGATGGGTTGTGATTTGTTGTTTATATGCACACCGATGCGATTCTGTTTGGGCCTTGTAGCGAAATTCGAGCGAAATGGTTATTGGGGTGTTAAATAGTTAATCGCGCCTTGGTTATGGTCATTCTAGGCTATAGTATATTATGTTATTTGCTTCTTCATGGTTATAGTCATGCACTTCGTGTACTTGATGTCGAACTACATGTGGTTGTTGATTTTGAGCATTGTGGCTTTAGATATTTCAAATGGACCAGTGTTGGATGGGGTCACGCATTGCAGCTGGGTTATGAGTTTCTGCATGTTTCTTTCATCATCAGCATTGTGCGAAGGTTTTAGTACGAGATTTTGTTTGATATGAGGTTTATCACCGGTACCGAGTTTGTTTTTAGCAGTTATTATGGTCGGAAGTTATTGCTATAAGTACGCGAGTTAGGCGGTATATCATGTGATTGCATCTTGGGTTATGGTTATGGCTTGATACAGCTTGTTCAGACTTATACAGTGTGTAGATGCGAAAATCAGGTCTTATAGTAAATCCCGAAAGTTGGAAATCTGTGGTTTACAAGCTAAGGTTGAAGCAATGATCTTTAGTTATGTGGTGTTGTCAGACCTATGTGGAATGGGATGACGTGGGATCACCCCCGGGTATGTAAATGGTAAGGTTACACGGCGGTTTGATGGCTTTGGAATGACTCTTGGCACGTTCGAGGACAGACATATGTTTAAGTGGGTGAGAATGTAACGACTCGATCGGTCGTTTTGAGAACTAGCATTCTATTCAGCTATTTGGAGTCTCGATTAGCTTCATATGATGTATTATGACTTGTGTGTATCGTCGATTTTGGTTTTCAGGTGATCCGGAGTTTGATTTGGAAGAATGAATTTCATGTTTGAAGCTTTAAGTTGGAAGAGTTGACCAAATTTGACTTTTTATATTTGACCTCGGATTGGAGTTTCGATGGTTCCGTTAGGTCCGGATGGTGATTTCGGACTCAGGCGTATGCCCGAATTTGCATTTGGATATTCCTAGAAGGTTTCGGCACTAATTGGCGAAAGTTAAAAATTTGAAGGTTTGGAAAGTTCATAAGTTTGACTGGGAGTTGACTTTGATGATATCGGATTCGTATTGTGGTTTCGGGAATTGAATAGGTTAGTTATGTCATTTGGGACTTGTGTGCAAAATTTGAGCTCATTCCGGGTTGATTTGATATGTTTCGGCACGGGTTTTGGAAGTTGAATAGTTCAAAGTTTATTAATTTAGATTTGAGGTGCGATTCATCGTTTCAGTATAGTTATGTATGATTTGATGCCTCGAGTAGGCCCGTGTTGTATTTCGGGGCTTGTTGGTATATTCGGACAGTGTCCCGAGGGGCTTGGTGAGTTTCTAATCATTTTGGCATTGTTGTGTTCTACTGATTTCTGGTGTTACAGTTCTTCACCGCTTTCGCAACTAGCTGATCGCGTTCGCGTAGGTTGTGGGGGATGGTCTTCTTCGCGTTCTCTTCTCTGCGTTCGTGTAGTGTTTGGCTGAGCTGGCAGTCGGTGGCCTCTTATTCGCATTCGCGATGTCTCTACCACATTCGCGTAGTTCTATCTTCTGTGTGTATCGCGTTCGTGAGGCTTCTGCCGTGAATGCATAGAGTTATTTGTGGCAACGTATGTTTGTGCATCGCAATCGCGTAGAGTACCACTGGGCAGTGCATATAAGTACTCTATTTTCGGACCTTGAGTCATTTTATCATATTTGGAGCTATGGAGCTCGGATTGGAGCGATTGTTGAGGCGATTTTCACTACACGGATTGGGGTAAATTTTCTCTACTCGGATTTGATTTTATTTCATGAATCTATCTTTATTTTTGGTATTCGGTTGAGGATTTCAAGAGGGAAATTGGGGATTTTTGTCCAAAGTTTCATAGAGTGAATCTTTAAGTTTTGAACATCGATTCGGAGTTGGATTTGAGTGAAACTAGTATAGTTGGACTCGTAGTTGAATGGATTGTCGAATTTTTGTAAGTTTCATCGGGTTCCGGAGTGCGGGCCTGGGTTTGACTTTTTGGATGACTTCGGAGTTTTGTTTAAAGATTCGACCTTTATCGTTTGTAATTATTTCCTTAGACATTATTTGATGTATTTGTGTTGCTTTTGGCTAGTTTTAAGCCGTTCAAAGGTCGGTACGCGCAGGATGGCATTTGTAGAGTATTGTCTGGCTTGCTTGGTATTGGACTTTGCTTGTTTGAGGTAAGAATCCTATCTACACTTGGTTGAGGCGCTAGTTGCCTGAATTATTTGTGATAGCTACGTGCTATGGGTGCGCATATATGTGGGGTTTGAACCCATGTGCGAGCACCGGGGTACTTATCCATGCTCGGGGTAGTGCTTAGGCTGGGATACGCCTAGAGTTGACTGTTAAGCTTTAAGCTACAATGTATCTCATATTTGTATCATTGTTGTAAACTATTTGAGCCATGTTTGAGATCACGAAGAGGCTAAATTCCTTAATAAAACTTGGTAATTGCTATTTCTGTGATAAATTACCTATTTGAGTTATGATAGCGCACATTGCACATGCCTACACTTTAGCATGTAAATATACCAGTTCAGGAGCATGAAATATGATATTGTATCCATCATATACATGTATTCTTGCATATTTGCTTCTGTGTGATATGATTGGACTGGATGCATGTGACCACGCCGGGCAGATTGTGTTGATATGCATGTGACCACGCCGGGCAGATTGTATTGTTATGCATGTGACCATGTTAGGCGGCTTGTGATACTATAGCAATTATGGCTATCACTTGTCCTTGGTAGCATTAGATTCGGATTTTGTTCATATACATTTCAAACAGATATTGTAATTATTTCAATTTAGTTTTGGAAAAAATAAATCTAAGTCTTAGTGGCTCGTGACTTGTACTACCAGTACTTGAGAATTATTTGTATAAAAATTCAGTTATATTTTTATTATTTTTCTCAATAAATCTTATTTGAATTAGATTGTTGCTAATTGGCTTACCTAGCAGATTGGTTTAGATGCCATCACGACTAGTTGGATTTTAGGTTGTGACATATTTACTTCCTAGTGAGTGTTAACTTTCTCTTCAAAATAAACTATTGAGCTAATACAGATCATGCTAAAAATAAGGTTCAATTGCTGATTTTAATGAATGTAGATGATATAAATGAGTGAGAAATAATAGTTAAAGGTTGAGTGAGTCGATATTTGGCCGATTTCGAATTGCATGGTTATGGGTAGGCCTAAGGCAAAGAAATTATAGTCATCGAATTGATCAAGTGTAGAGGTTAGTGAACATAGTTAGGCTATTTATTGTATAGATTAAGAACATAGTGAGTGTTAACTTTCTCTTCAAAATAAACTATTGAGCTAATATAGATCATGTTAAAAATAAGGTTCAATTGCTGATGTTAATGTATCTAATGTATATAGATAGTATAAATGAGTGGGAAATAATGGATAAAGGTTGGGTGAGTCGATATTCGATCGAAATTTCAATTGTATCGTTATCGGTAGGCCTAAGGCTAAAGCCAAATCATAGTCATTGAATTGATCAAGTCAAGAGGTTAGTGATATAGTAGGCTATCTATTTTTTAGATTAAGTATAATTAGGATGTTAATAGAATTTTACTAGGATGTTGTTATTGTATAATTAGGATGTCATCGAACACGTGCCTACGACCACACGGTTTGAATGTTTTCAAGTCCATAAATAACTAAACAATGTTTTGTGTACTTAAGCATGTGAGAATGAGCTTGTCTAAGAGTGTCAAAGTATAGTTATGAACCACATGACTATTCATTGGCTCAAATGATATTTATGATA
>AWOL01S0069266.1:2241-13554 GCA_000715115.1 Nicotiana otophora | reverse complement strand
CTTTATGACTGAGTGAGGCCGAGGGCCTGATTTGTGAGGATGAGTGTGGATCGAGGCTGCCCGCCTGCAGCATATATTATTATTATCGCACGTGAGTTGTCCATGCAGATTATAGCGCTTGGGCTGAAGGAGCCCCTCCGGAGTCTGTACACAACCCCAGTGAGCGCAAGTACCTACTGAGTGCAAGTGCCGAGTGCCGAGTGACTGGGAGGCAAGAGTGATTGTGAGGTATGCCCGAGTAGCAAGAGTGATTGTGAGGTATGCCCGAGTGGCACGAGTGACTGTGAGGTTTGCCCGAGGGGCTGTATATGAGTGATGTTTTGCCCGAAGGGCTGTTTATGATTTCGTCATTTTTGCTGACCTTTGCATTGAGCCTTTGTTTGAAAAACTGTTGGAAAAATGTCTTTAAAATAATTTTTACTGGAACTGGGTTTAAACGAGATGTTTGATTCAAATTCTAATTTCTAAGAGCATGTGGTATTTTACTGAGATTTTTCCTGATATGAACGTTATATGCTTTATTTCTCGTCACTACTGCTCAGTCTTTATTTATTGTTGTTACTTACTGAGTTGGCGTGCTCACGTTACTCCCTGCATCTTGTGTGCAGATTCAGGTATAGCTGGACACGCTAGCGGTTATTGAGTGTTCTGATTGCAGATTTTCTTGGAGATAGCAAGGTAGCTGTTTGGCGATCGCAGCCCCTGCTCTTCTCCCTCTTATCTTCCTCTAGTTGTATTTAGCTATTTTTCAAGCTGAGTTAGCCTTGATATTGTTAGATAGATTGTAGCATATGCTCATGACTAGTGACATCCCGATGTCGGGCTTTTCTTTTCCGCACTTATGTTTTTCTTGATTTGAACTCTTTTAATGGAGGTTTATGTTAAATAACCTTGAAATTATCTTTGAAATGAAAAATATCGATTTGTATTGGAAATGAGTAGGCTTGCCTAGTTCCACTATAGGCGCCATCACGACAGAGGTTAGTTTGGGTCGTGACATGATTGTGCGGGTGGTGGAGATTCCATTGAGAAGTTATGGAACTGAAGGCTCACGTGTAGAAGAGATATGTTCACGCATCAAGAGGTAACCCGTGAAACCCCGTATATGCTAGTTGTCTAGATTACATGTGATTTTGATACTGGGATTGCTTTCGCTGCTTATATTAATCCATCAATTGGTATCAGAGCCCACTCACATCTAATTAGATAACTAGTTTTTTTTTCATGAAACAAGAATATCGTATTTATGTGCGTTTTTGAATTACATATATATGTTGTTTTCTGAAAAACTGCACTGCTGTTTGTGAATTACTGTGCAAAAAATTTTGGATTATTCTTGTAATCATGAGATATCTGTTTTTTTTATTGATATATGATTGTGAGTATATGAAGTTTTTGGGTAAACCCTAGAAAAATGCAAAACCCGATTTTGACCGAATTGCCGGAGTTTTCGGAGGTCAACTAACTTGACGGACTGCGATTGAGCCGAAATTTGGTGGGTCCATCGAAAACGACGTGGTGAGAAAAACTCACTGTTTTAGCAGTGAATCATGAAGTGTTTCGGCGTTTTGAGGTCGTTTGGACTGTGTTTTGGACGTTTTTCCATTTTTTGGAAATTATTTCTTAATAATTTTAATTCGTTTTTAATTTAATGTGGTGGGGTGACTCCCCATGGTTTTCTTAATTAAATACTGGTGATATAATGGGTTTACACATTGGCTATTAGTAAATAAACGTGTTGTTGTATTAAATTCAATAATAGAGGTGTATGATTTTATTGACTAGGTCTTACAAGGTATACTTGATATTGTGAGATGATACAATTATTTTGTAAGAAAGTGAAATCCTCTGTTTGATATCCTGGATGACTAATGATTGGTGCGTTTGGCATATTTGTGTATAAAAATATTCTCAAATTATAGTTTATGTTTTCATGCCCTACGTGATTACTAGTCTTGGATTTTCAATGAAAAATTTTGTTCTCTGGTTGGAGGTTGTAATTAAGTGAAATATGACAGTATTTTATATGAGTTTTATATTATTGGCATGCTTTTTAAGCTGTGGTCCATAATCTGCCATAAAATAATTTTATGAGCTATATGCATCTTCACTCATAAATTGAGAATTTTGTGAGTAATAAATAGTTACCAATAAAGTGGTTTGTTTATTTGAACTCATGAAAAATTCTTAATAAATTTGTACATGTGAAATTATGTCTATTCATGGATTGAGCATTATGATTAATAAGTAAGATTCACAAAATGGTCTATTTATTTGAGTCATTAAAATCTGCTTAATGTACCATGTGAAAATTATCCTTGATAAATCTACATTAGTGTGGAGGTTCTTAACTAGAAAAAAGAGTCTTATCTTTGGGTATTAGTGAGACCAACTCCACCCATGAGAAGAGATATTGGGGTTTTCGCCGAACGGGAGAAAATATAATATCTTAGGTTCTTGTGTATTTAATAAAAGGATAATTTATTGCAAAAGGAGATATTATGTATCCTAGAAACAGGAAGAACATAATATATGCCTTGAGCTCATAGTATAATTATAAGGAGAATGGAAATCAATATCATATTTATTTTAATTCATGAAACTATTTAAAACGGTTATTCTCCGAATTTGGTTACAGGCTGGTGATCATGAATTTGACGAACTCCGATTGACCTGAAACTTGGTAGGTTCATCGAAAATGATCTAGTGGGAAAAACTCACTGCTATGCAGTGAATCATATTGCTGTTCGGCATTTTGAGGTCGTTTAGATGGGTTTTCAAACAGTTTATTAAATTGAATTTGTCATAAATATGAAAAATTATTCTTTATATATCGGCTATATTTGTGTTAAATCTGAAACATGATGATTTAACTGGATATGATATATAGCAAGAATGCAAATCATATGGATTTAATCTTAAATACGCCAAAAATAATTTATTCGAATTTGGTCTAGTTTTTGGCGATCGTGAATTTCACGATCTCCGAATGACCTGAAATTCGGCATGATCATCGAAAATGATCAGTTAAAAAGAACTCATTTCTATGCAGTGAATCATATTGCTGTTCGGCATTTTGAGGTCGTTTAGATGGGTTTTCAAACAGTTTATTAAATTGAATTTGTCATAAATATGAAAAATTATTCTTTATATATCGGCTATATTTGTGTTAAATCTGAAACATGATGATTTAACTGGATATGATATATAGCAAGAATGCAAATCATATGGATTTAATCTTAAATACGCCAAAAATAATTTATTCGAATTTGGTCTAGTTTTTGGCGATCGTGAATTTCACGATCTCCGAATGACCTGAAATTCGGCATGATCATCGAAAATGATCAGTTAAAAAGAACTCATTTCTATGCAGTGAATCACATCATATTTTGACGATTCGAGATCGTTTAGATGAGATGTTTGGAGGTTTGGCGGATTAAAATGTGATTTACATACGAAAAGTCATTCTTTCTATCATTTTATTTATGTCTAATCTGGAACATGATAACACATGTTGATTTGACATGAATTGGTATATGATAAGAATGTAGGCCGTATTTTAGATTCTTAAAAAATGCTTAACATGGTAATTTTCCAAATTTGGTCGCAATATTTGAAGATTGTGATTTTAACGATCTTCGATTGATCTGAAATTTGGTAGGTTTATCAGAAATAGCCCAGTAATCAATTCCCACTGCTATGCAGTGAAAAACATTAATTTTAGCATTTTAAGACTGTTTTAAATAGGGGTTTGAGTATTTTTAAATTCTTGAACTTAATCCTCAGAGAAAAGTTCGTGGTTGTAATAAAACAGTGATAGAAATTAACCCCTATGGTCTTCATTTTTATTTATAGTGAGATAATAAATTTACGCATTGACATTAGGTCTTCCTCCATATCAGATAAATTTATTATGAACTCACTAGGTATAGTTACTAGTTATTGATAACCTGTATTAACTCTCTATCTAAGTTTAAGGGTTGAATCAATTTTGTAACTAAAATATAATCATGATTAAGTGGTGATAAAAATATATTTCTATGGTCTTCCACTATTAATTTCAAGTGAGTAATAAATTTACGCGTTGATTTTAGGTCTTCCTCCATATCGGATAAATTTATTGTAAGCTTACTAAGTGAAATACTAGTAATTGATATCGTGTACTTACTCTCCATCTGAGTATACATGTTGGATCAATGGAACTAGAGCTATTAATTATGATATTCACTTACTTAAATTAACAGTATACTCTCCATCTGAGTTGGGTCTGTTTTAATTATTGGAGTGAATAATTTGGCATTACATATGTATGTTGCATGAGTAGTTCTTTTCCCATCGAAATTGCTATTCGAGATGCATGAATACATATATGTGTAGTGTGTTTAAAATTTTCGTATTAAAAGGTTATATACAATTGACTGAAAATAATAGTATACTCTCCATCTGAGTTGGTTCTATTTATTTTTGGATTGTATAATTCTTGCATTATATAATATACTTTGCATAAATGATTCTTTTCCCATCGAAATTTATTATTCGAGATGCATGTATGTATATAAATATTGAATTGAATTTGAATTTTATTATTCAATGTTTTGACTTATTATGATCTATTTAAAGTTTTTATCTCAACTCCACAATGACTTTATGCAATTTGTCGTATTACTTGTTAAAATTTTCTTTTAGTGATAAGACATTAATTTAAAGGATGCAATATATGTACATTTTGTTAGAAGGAATTTAATTCCGATTTCTGGGCAAAATAAGAGATGGATAATTGTCTTATTTTTTGAATAACTCTTGAGTTATTGAGCTTGATAAATATTTTATCTCTTCTGGTACATGAATACATGACCTTGTTATTGTATATTAATATCTCTCCTGAACAGAATAATCTTAGTCTACCTCATAAGAGAATATGTTCTTCAAAATTGAGTAAAACTTATTTGTGCACTTTTGTCTAAGTCATATTAATTTGGATAGGATTTCAAGTTGGTCAAAGATGAACCTTAATGTTCATTGAAAGTAGAGGCACTACCAACTTGCGGATCCTGTTTGGAAGAAAATTTGACTAAAGGTTATTTCCCTTCAAAAGGAAATAAAGATAGTTAAATGAATCCCTTCTGATTTGTATGGTTAAATGAACATACTCGTAAAAGATAGTTTTGAGTATTTTGTGACGTTCATAAATGATTACTCAAAATATTAATATATTTATTTGATGCACCGTAAGTCTTAATGATTTAAATATTTTAAGGTTTTTAAGACTTGAAACGGAGAAGCACCAAGGAAATATATTAAGTTACTACAATTTGATTGTAGTGGCGAACACCTCTCTAAATAGTTCTTTTGTTACTTATCAAAATAAGGGATTACATCTCAATTGTCTACACTGTAAACTCCATAATAGAGTGGTGTGGTAGAAAGAAGAAATAAGTCTCTTTTGGACATGGATAGATTAATGAAGTGTTATTCAGATTTGCCTTATTCGTTTTTGGAATATTTCCTAGAAACTGCAAATTACATTCTGAATTTAGTTCCTTCTAAGTTAGTACCTGTGACATCTATAGAACTGTGGACTGAATGTAAGCTTAGTTTGTGGCATGTTCAGATATAGAATTGTCCTGCATATGTGCTGAAAGGGAAAACAAATATGTAATTTGGAACTAAGAATGGATAGGTGCATGTTTATTGAATATTCAAGAAAACGAATGGAGTTTTATTTTATTGTCCTAAAGAAAATAAGGCAATTGTTAAAACAACTGCATTTTTCTAGATGAAGACTGTTTAATAAACCATGTTCATAGAAGTAAACTATTTTTACAGGAACTGGGCAAAGAAATAACTAGATGTTCAAGAACATCAAAACCCACACGTCGGAATTGACGCTCAATTGTATTTAAGTAGTAGGAGAACGTTAATAGACATAATATGCCTTTATCGACTGGGAGTGATGTTTGAACAGTGAACTATATAATAAGAAGTAGCTAATATTTCAATACCGTAAGGTAATGAAGGTAATATTAGTAGTACTTCATCGTAGTGAGAGAATACTAAGGAAAATCATAGTTCGGTGTACACTCTTGGGATAGTTTCGGTAACAGGATCCCTGAAGAGTTTAATACCAAACTAGATAGTGACGACAAAGAACTACTGGACAAAGATTGCATCAGACATAACTTGGCAAGATTCTTTAACAAAACCTTATTTGATGAATACTTTTAATAGTCATGTAAAAGAATGTCAGAGAAAGTTATAGATGCATGATTATGAGTCTAAGTGTGAGATTGTTGGGGCATATACTATTAACCATGCATTTGGATATAGTATATTCTAACAATTGTCATGGTTAAAAGTCTAAGTGGGAGATTGTTGGGATATATACTATTAACCATGGGTTTGGTTTAGATATAGTATTTATTATGAAATAATTATTTATTCAGTTTTAATAAAGTTTTAAATAGATCATATATTAGTCTGTGTCCTTTGCTTATATAGTAGATGATTTAGTGTATAGAGTTTAGCTTATACACGAAAGATTAAATCATCGGTTCTTATAAGTATAAAGTTTGAGTTCACAATCTAATGATGGAATTGGATAAACCATCATGGATGATTGTAGCACAAGATTAAATATAATTTATCTTGATTATGGGAATGGTTTAATTCCAACTTCTTGTCTAGTACATTTTGTATGTATTGAACGAACCAAGTAGAGATAAGTATTTTATACCGACTTAATAAAATAAACTCTCTAGTCATTAAACGTACTTATACTCTTAATCTTGATATAATTATTATTAGCTGTGTATATTATTATTATTTTGATTTATTAAAAGACGAGATTCTTTCGTGGGTCAATATGCCTGGTAAATTGGATAATAATAATAATGTACATTGGCGAAGTAATAGTTAGTTGATGAAATCCATGTCTCGTTTTAGAGATTGATGATACACCTTTATGAAAGCTTATAAGTTTTCATGTGTAAACCCGATCGATGGATTTTGTATCCGACACATGAAATAAGTTAAGCAAAAGTCTACAGAAAATAAATCAATAAATTAAATCGTGAGTAATTTAATTTAATTGATTAGTATCTGAATCTTAACATGTGGAGTTAAATAAGATTTAATGGATGAATTTCAAAATTGAATAAGGAGTGCAATTACGAATTTTTAGTGAAATAATTCATAATTAATTATGGTGGATATTAATTTCGAAAATTAGAAATTAATTCCATAATTGGAATCCTTGTTAATTAAATTCTGTGGTCCCTGCTGTGCCTAAATAATAGAAAATAAAGGAATCATTTTTCTGGTGGAAATGAAAACCTAACAGGTTTTGAAAAAGGGTTTTAATCCTTAAAACTTGTGCTATAAATACATAAGGTTTTCCACCTAGAGGGGGTAATACATGGTGGCCGAATTTCAGCCCCTTTTTTCTTGAAATTTCGCCCACACGAAATTGCTATTTTCAGATATTATTTGGGTAACACAGTAGAAGACCGTGGAACGTTCGAGGATCATGATTGTGCGGGTGGTGGAGATTCCATTGAGAAGTTATGGAATTGAAGGCTCACGTATAGAAGAGATATGTTCACGCTTCAAGAGGTAACCCGTAAAATCCCGTATATGCTAGTTGTCTAGATTACATGTGATTTTGATACTCTGGGATTGCTTCCGCCTGCTTATATTAATCCATCAAACTTAAACCAAATTCAACAAGTAATGTACAAGTCAAGAAGAAGGAAAACTAGCTCTTACCCGCCTGCAAGTTATTACCAATATCCCTCCTTCAGAATAGTTGAACTTTTGAACAAAGTGATGAAGATTGGTGAACCAAGTAGCATCCACAACTCCAAAGATTGTTCTTATTATGCTCGGCAAGTAAATATTGAGTGTACAAGGATCCATAGATGACAAAGGGCATTGTGTCACCCCTAAAATACAATTCCGTTAAATTTGGAGCTTGAATCTTGACTTGTTCTAGATTCTTGCACCGTGCTAAGGTCAACTTCTTGAGTTTTTCACTCGCGATATCTATATTTTTCAGGCTATGACAAAATATTAATTCCAATTCTGAAATGTTTGAACATTTTGCGAACTGGTCTTGAAGTTGTTGGTATGTGATGTTGGTACTCAGTTTGAGTATTTGTAAGTTATTATAAGCATCCACATTACCAATTTTCTCCACATTCAAAGCTTTGAAGATTTGGAGCCTGGACTCTCACTCGCTGGATTTCGCAGAACTGAAAATAAAGATACTCCAGATATACTAGGCCAAAAACATGTAATTCTTTTATACCCGGCAACAAAATAGATATAATACCTTGAGGAACAAGCATCTACCTGTAACTCTTTGCAATATTTCTTCTGAGATATAGACTTCATCTAAATAAAGATATTTAAGATTAAAGAATCTTATGATGTTGTGTGTGGTGATAAATAGTATCAAATTCAAACTTGCAATTACTTAGTGTTAGATCTATCAGCCCTTTAGCAGTATAAATTGCATCATGTAAACTATAGTAATTACCAGAAAAATGCAGTTGCAGTACCTTGACGTTAAGTTTTACCGCTAAATCAATCCATCGATCGATATAAGGAGTCAATTTTGGATTATGATGAATATATATAAGGATGAGTTTTTCAAGACGTAAGTTTTGTTCAACATGAGGTTTTAGGGATTGATCAACCAAATTGACAAACTTTTCTAGGGGCATATGACTACGGCTCCAGCTGTCTGGTGATTGAGTGAGTACCAACTTCGGTCGTGTAGTCCAATAAAAGTATCATATCTTGGACAGGGCACAAGTTCGAGCCGCCTCTTTCTGTTCAAGGCTAGTGTGTCATAAGATATGATATATTCTATCCTCGTTTCCATCAACTATCTCTGGTAAAGTCTCTTGCCGCCTAAAACTCTGTCACTTGAGCGCTGCTTTACGTTTGATTCTATGTACCCATAGAATGCATAGCATTCTCCACTTTTGGATTTCGCAAAGAGAGAACATCTTAATTAGCAGAATGTATAGCCTGCTGCTTTCTTTTATGTGTTATTCTATAACAAAAGGACGAGCTTTATTTTAAAGAAGAGTCCGTGGGAATTGGTCACAACTTTCCTTTTCTTCTCAATGTAATTAATTATAAGTATTGTAAAGTATATTTTACTTACAATTTATTCTAGATTACTAATTAATGTTAAGTATATGGAATAGCTTGCAATTTCCTTTTAAATGGCATGTTTGTGTAAGAAGTTTTTACTCGATCAGTGCTTGAAACTTGAACTAGATTTGAGTTCTATACATAACACTAAGAATTATGTGCCAACTATATATGTACCATGGTTTTCAACTAAAATTTTGCTTCTTAAATTTTTGGGATAATTTCGAAGATAGTCCCTCAGGTTTGACCGCATCATACTCACCATAATTCTTTTAATCTATTTATCATTAATTTTTAAAAATACATCTTGACTAATTTACCCTTATGATATACTCTTATATATATATCTATCTATATCTATGTCTATATCTATCTATCTATCTATCTATATCTATATCTATATCTATCTATATTATTATAAAAGCACGAATATAATGTTGGAAGACCAAAATATCCTTATAATATTAGACATAATAACTCATATGAAAGGACATAATCGGAAAATTACACGCTAACCATGTAATCCTATTAATTTTAGGTCATACTTCTTAAACAATATACATGAATATTACAAGTTAGCCATGTAATTCTATTACTTTCGAGAATCCTATTAATAATTACTTTTTGACCTGTCTTCTTTTTCATACTATACGGTGGTAGCCATAACTTGATCTTCTCTCTCTTTTCTATTTAAACTATATTCCCAATTTAATTTGATGTTGTATTGTTTGATTCTATTTAGAAAAAAAGGAGAATCCAAACATGTCTATAAAGATACTATTCCATCATAAAACTTTTAAAGGGTATTAGCTTTTAGATTTGGTGTTACTAGGTGTGCTTATCGGGCGGATAATTACGCTTAATTAACGATAACGGTTATCAAATTATAAATGTAGTAATCCGATAGCCATCCAATAAAAAAACAGGCGGATTAGTATCTGTCACGACCCAAAACCTAACCCGTCGTGATGGCGTCTATCGTGATACTGGGCAAGCCGACCTTTCTAAAACACTTTCAAAATTTAACAGAAATGAATTAAGACATTTATAATAACCGGAGTTGTCATAAAAATGGGGGTAAAACCCAAATAAAATATAAGTGCAGAAAAATAGCCCGACATCGGGGTGTCACTAAGTCATGAGCATCTAATAACCAATCTAGAAAATATAGTCTACTACGGTCTGTGCCAAATCCCAATACAAGAGAGAAAAGATAATAAGAAAGGAGAAACAAGTACTGCGAACGCCAACAGCTACCTCGTAAGTCTCCGATAATCAGCCCGCATACGAACTCAACTATAACGACCCGGTCGGTCGTTTCGGGAATTATAACACCATTTTTCCCATTTCTACTTCTTTTTGTGTTATTCAACTATATTATGTTATATCGGGTTAGTTGGTTCGGGTCCGGAAGGAACTCAGAGTGAAATGAGACACTTAGTCTCATAATTGAAAATTTTAAGTTAGAAAAGTGAACTGGATATGGACCTATGTATAAACGACCCCGAATTTGAATTTTGATGATTCCAATAGCTCCGTATGGTGATTTTGGGCTTAGGTGCGTGTCCGAAATATTTTTTGAAAGTCCGTAGAGGAATTTGGCTTGAAATACCAAAAGTTTTATTTTTGAGAAGTTTGACCCGGGATTTGACTTTTTGATATCGGGATCGAAATTCGATTATAAAAATTGGAATACCTCTCTTATGTCATTTGGGACTTGTGTGCAAAATTTGAGGTCAATCGGATGTGATTTGATAGGTTCCGGAGTCATTTGTAGAAATTAGAAATTTTAAAGTATATTAGGCTTGAATTGGGGTGTAATTCATGGTTTTAGCGTTGTTTGAGGTGATTTGAGGATTCGACTAAGTTCGTATGATGTTTTAGGACTTGTTGGTATATTTGGTTGAGGTCCCGAGGGCCTCGGGTGAGTTTCGGATGGTTAACAGATCAAAAATTGAAATAGAACAGCTGCTGCAATTTCCTTCTGTTGGAAATTGCTTCTGCCCAGAAATCGAGCCCAGATGTGAGCCCAGATCGAGCTCAGGGTCCAGGGACACGATCGAAGCCCAGATCGAGCTCAGAGTCGAGGGCCACGATCGAAGCCATGATCGAGCCCAGAGTCGAGGGCTACGATCGAAGCCATGATCGAGC
>AWOL01S0069262.1:0-45999 GCA_000715115.1 Nicotiana otophora | reverse complement strand
TTTCTGACTTCATTAATGATCACTTTCTCATTGATCTTCCTTTGTCAGGGGAAAGGTTTACTTGGGCCAGGGCGGAGGATTCAAACTCAAGGTCCAGACTCGATGGATTTCTGATATCGTCCTCCTGGGATGAGCTGGTGCCGAATGTGTTGCAGATCCCTTTACCTAGGCTAACTTCGGATCACTTGCCCATCTTGCTAGATGGATGCAGAGGGAGGGGGGTCTGTGCTCCCTTCCGGTTCGAGAACATGTGGTTGAAAGTGCCAGGATTTTGTGACAAAGTGCAAGAATGGTGGACCAGCTACGGGGTATCAGGGTCACCCTCATTCCGTCTGTCGAAGAAACTCAAATTGCTCAAGGGAGATATTATTAAGTGGAATAAGGAGGTCTTCGGGAGGGTGGAGGTCGAAATGAGGGAGCTTATGCATGAATTGGAGGAATTAGAGAGAGGGGAAGGGGCGAGGGAGCTAGATGAACCTGAGAAAGTGAGATTGGGGGAGGTTAAGAGTGAAATAGTCGAGTTAGCAATAGCTCAAGAGACTAGTTGGCGACAAAAATCAAGGGCGCTCTGGTTAAAGGAGGGGGATTCGAATACCAAGTTCTTCCACAGGGTTGCGTTGCAAATCAAAGGAGAAACTTCATAGAGTCCCTTGTTGTAGATGGGGTGAGGATCGAGGGAGAGAAGGAGGTAAAAGGGGTGATAGTAGGGTTTTATGAGAACTTATACAAAGAGGAAGTTAGTTGGAGGCCTACTTTGGGGGGAATAGAGTTCAACCACATAGGGGAGGGAGACAATGAGTGGCTAGAAAGAGCTTTCGAGGAGGAGGAGGTGCACGATACTATGTCGAGTTATGCTGGTGATAAGGTCCCTAGGCCTGATGGTTTCTCCTTGGCCTTCTTCCAGCTCTGTTGGGACACCGTTAAGGGGGAGTTGATAGAAGCCATCGAATACTTCCACGTGAAAAGTGCTTTGGAGAGAAGCATCAATGCTTCTTTTATTACCATTATGCCTAAGAAAAAAGGCGCATCTTGCATCAGAGACTATAGGCCTATCAGTCTAGTGGGGAGCATTTACAAGATTATTTCTAAAGTGCTCTCCAACAGACTCAGGAAGGTTCTTGACGTGTCTGTTTCGTCCTCCCAGAATGCGTTTGTGGAAGGTAGGCAGATCCTGGATGTTGCTCTGGTGGCAAATGAACTTGTAGACTCCAGAAGGAAAAATAGAGAACCCGTATTACTGTGCAAGTTGGACCTTGAGAAGGCTTTCGATCATGTCAATTGGGAGTTCCTGGACTTCATTATGAAGCGGATGGGGTTTGGGGAAAGATGGAGAGGGTGGATCAAGTTCTGCATTTCATCAGTCAGATTCCTTGTCCTGGTTAATGGTAGCCCGTGTGGTTTCTTTGGCAGCTCCAGGGGGCTTAGGCAAGGTGACCCCATATCCCCATGCTATTCATTTTAGTGATGTATGCTCTGAGTAAAATGATAGATCGTGCAGCGAGTGGAGGCTTCTTGAGAGGATTTTCAGCTCCGATCGGGGTGCTCAGTGCCCAAAGGGTCTCTCATTTGCTTTTTGCGGATGACACCCTGGTTTTCTGTGATGCCGATATGGACCAGTTGACCTGCCTGAAGCAGGTACTGCAGTGGTTTCAGATAGTATCAGGACTCAAAATCAACCTCGGCAAGTGTGAGATTTTCCCGGTAGGTGAGGTTGCTAACATTGATGCTTTGTCTCATGTTCTCGGATGCAAGATGGGCTCTCTTCCCACTACTTACCTGGGTCTACCATTAGGCGCTTTGCAAAAGGATACTACTGTTTGGAATCCGGTCATTGAAAGGGTTGAAAAACGATTAGCAGGTTGGCAGAAACGGTATTTGTCAAAAGGCGGTAAGGAAGTGCTTATTAAAAGCACTTTGTCGAGTATCCCTACCTATTACTTATCCTTGTTGCAAGCACCTGTGAGCATCACAGAAAAACTGGAGCGGCTTCAAAGGAATTTTCTTTGGGATGCGGCAGATGGAACTAGAAAGTTTCATCTAGTGAATTGGCAGACAGTGGGGAAGTGGGGTGGACTTGGAGTAAAAGATCTCAGGGTATTCAACAGAGCTTTGTTGGGGAAGTGGCTGTGGAGATTCGAGGTAGAAGAGCATGCTCTATGGAGGGAGGTCATAGCAGAAAAGTACGATTCCACGGGAGGGGGTTGGAGGACCAAGGCAATCACAACACCGTTCGGGTGTGGCATGTGGAGGAACATCATGAAGAACTGGGAAGCTTTCTATGGCAACATCACTTACAAGGTGGGAGATGGAAGGAGAATCAGCTTTTGGAATCACAGGTGGTGTGGAGAGGCTACTCTGAGGGTCTCTTTCTCCCACGTCTTCAAAGTTTCAAACCAAAAGGAATTGATGGTCCAACAAATTCGCAAGGAGCATGAAGGGGATAGTATGGGACCTCTCTTTTAGAAGGACATGCAAGATTGGGAGATTGCGGAGCTCCAAAATTTGTTGGCACTGCTATACGGGCAAGATATGCCCCATCCATCTTATGATTCTTGGAGATGGGGGTTGCGTGGCGATGGTTTGTTCACCGTAAAGTCCTTCTACCAGAGTATGTTGGTGAGACAGGAGACTACTTTCCCATACTCATCGATCTGGATTCCTAAGGCGCCCACGAAGGTGTGCTTCTTTGTATGGCTAGCAGCGGGGGGAGTGATCTTGACATCTGAAAATCCGCGAAAGAGAGGAATTACACATGTTAGTTGGTGCTACATGTGTAAAAGCTCAGGGGAAGAAGTTGATCATCTTATGTTGCATTGCCCTGTGTCCTGGGGTTTATGGAGGGCAATCCTGAATCTTTTTGGTGTTCAATGGGTGATGCCAAACACTGTAAAGGAAATGTTATATAGCTGGGCCGGTTTCCGTAGAAGAAGCAAGCAAAAGGCGTGGAGTCCCCGTCTGGGGAGAGAGAAATAGGAGAGTTTTTTAGGGGATTGAGTCTCCGTTTTCACACCTTAAGAATAGTCTTTTATCTTTGATAGCCTTTTGGTGCACACATGTAGCCCTTACTTGTGTAGAAGATTGGGCGTCATTTGTAGAGAATCATGTTCTGATATAAATTCTCTACTTTTTGTATACTTCTTGTATGCGGGAGTTTTTTCTCCCTTTTGATTAATACAATTTACCTTATCAAAAAAACAATTATGAGAGGACATACACAAATTGATGATACTTTTAACTCACATTCTCCAAAATCCATGAGTTCAAGCACTTGATCAGGAGAGGCGACAATTTCCTCCCTTAAGCCAGCGACAAATATTCCCCGCTACATGCCAGATCAGCAACAGGATGAAAGCCAAACTATGCTGACAGTTCATGTGCAACTACAAAACAATGATGCGAAACCAAAACAATCATTACCTCTACACTTTCATGGATTTGCAACTTTCGGTGCTCTGGAGCCAACAAATCATTTATCTCCTCATTATAGATTTCCATATACGACATCCGTAGAAGAAACTCTCTATCCCTTTCCTAAAATTCCAGGAAACAATATCATGCATTGGTACTTATTAAATTTTTGAAAAGGCAGAACCGACTTCATGTACTAAAGAAGTTTCTAAGGAATGAGCATGTTGCACAGGACAACAGTGCAACATATTTTTTTTAAAAACGTTTGATAAGTCATAAAAGATGATATTTCATTAGTTTCTTATGCAATCGAAAAACCGAACTTAAATCAGCACAAACAGAAGAGGCTTGTCACTTCCCTTATTCATCACTCATCAGGGCAGTATCTTTTCTATCAAAAAGTCACTCTTGGGCTCTTTCTAACAAGGAAATGAATCCGATGATCAATCTTTCCCTATGTTCATTTCATTTCAGGTTAATAAGGGAATCAAGACGCTAATACTTTCAATCCTTGAGCTGCAAATAGATGAATCAATATGCTCATTTCCTATCTTTCCTTCGCCAAATAGGTTCAGTGCCTTTTTTCTTTGATTCGATTGTTGGAACTGTCTGTATAGAGGTTGCAACTATCATAAGACTGTTGGAGACATAAGAAATAAAGAGAAAAAATCTGGTTGACTGTCAAGTCTCAGCTAGCTAGTGTTTGACTCATTTTGAGGATTCCCCAGTGTACTAAGCTGAAGCATAAGAATCTAATGTTTTGTGCCACACGTGTGATGTAGCTGGAAGAAATTGCTTTCCTTGGTGTCCCCTAAAACTCCTCTTCACCAAGTCCTAAACTATGGAGCAGTTTTATAGGAAAACATAAGCAAATTTCAGAAAATAGTAACTGCAAGAACCGCAAAATGACTTTAAAACTTGAAAAAGGACCTAGAATCGCCTTTATGACAAGTTGTTGTCCAGTAAATAAACTTATTTCTTTTCAATCTATTGAAGTTGCAGACAAAGTTATCATTAAAGAATGTCAAAAATATGAAGGCATGCAATTAATGGTTGAAGGAGTGCAAATTGATCTAATGACAATGCCGAACCTCTCCAATGAAATTAAACAGATCTTGCACAGCCATAGGGATGACTCCAGGTTCGTTTGCTGATCCTCTCATAGTATGTGTCTTTCCACTACTTGTCTGACCATATGCAAAGACAGTCCCTGAAAAAGAAGATAAGTAGGCGGATCAGTAGATTAAAAGACATATATTTTCTTTTTATGAAGTTAGGTAAAGCTAGTACCAAGCAGGAGGTACTGCAAGAGGTACAGAAAAGGACATTACAGTGGCACCGTTACATCTTTAACATCATAGAGCCCCCCCAAAAAAAAGTCAACAAGCTATGCCATATCCTCTAACCTGTGATGTGTGATCCGACACCAGAAGAATAGAGTCATAGACTAGGTATGCATTTAAAAGGGCAACGCGGTGCACTAAGCATTCCGCATTCACGCAGGGTCCAGGGAAGAGCCACACCCCAAGGGAGTGAATGTAGGCAGCCTACCCGGGAATAGACTATGTATGCATTTATACTTTACAAAAGATGAGTGCTTTCTTATCCTCAAAACATCTTTTATTCCTTTAAGCCAACTAGACCACATGATGCAGACCGGACAGTCCTCTAGATATGTCTCAGCTCTTTTCAAACTCTCTGTCTAACCCAACATAGCAGCAAACTCTTCACATCCTTAGGCATCATCCATTGCACTCCAAAAGATGTTTGAAAGCAGAGTCCCAATCTTTCACCTCAATGTATAATATGTATAATAAATGCATATGCATTATAAACTACAACAACAATAACAACCCAGTAAAATCCCACAAGTGAGGTCTGGGGAAGGTAGTGTATACGCAGACCTTACCCCTACTCCGAAAGAGTAGAGAGGTTGTTTCTGAAAGACCCTCGGCTCAAGAAGATCAAAAGAGACAATAGATCCGTAACAGCAACAGAAGCTAGAAAAATAATATCAACATCGTAAAAGACAGAAAATAGATGGAAAAGCAATAATAATAACCAGTAATAATGACCCGGTACTATGAAAAAACGGAAAAATAGTATGAACACAACATAAACCACTAGCAGTCCAAGACAAAACACTATCAGAGTAGCCTCACCTTGGTACGAAGTTGAAAAACGTCCGACTACCTCATAACATTCAACCGTAATGCTCAACCTCCACACCTTCCTATCAAGAGTCATGTCCGCGGAAATATGAAATCGCGTCATGTCCTGCCTGATCACCTCACCCCAATACTTTTTAGGCCGCCCTCTACCTCTTCTCGTACCCGCCAAAGCCAACCACTCACACCTCCTGACCGGAGCATCTAGGCCTCTCTTCCGCACGAGCCCGAACCATTTAAGCCTTGCTTCCCGCATCTTGTCGTCCATGGGAGTCACGCCCACCTTCTCCCGAATATCTTCATTCTTAATCTAATCCAGCCTAGTGTGCCCGCACATCCATCTCAACCTACTCATTTCTGCTACTTTCATCTTTTAGATATGTGAATTCTTGACTGACCAACACTCAGCCCCATACATCGCCGGTCTAACCATCGCTCTATAGAACTTAACTTTAAGTTTTGGAGGCACATTCTTGTCACACAAGACTCCAGATGCTAACCTCAATTTCATCCACCTCACCTCTATATGGTGCGTGGCATCCTCGTCGATCTCCCCATTGCAAAATTGTAATTAAACATTCACTTTCCTGATATCCTAGTTTATTATTTGGGATTTGGCTTCATTTGTTCCAGATGTGGCGCTATGAAATTGCTTCTTTCTTTGTGTCTCTCTCTCTCTCTCTTTGTTGTTTAAGTATGAGTACCAAATTGTTGTTGTTTGTTTATGGTAGAGAAAGATGGAGATGGTTGTGAAGAGGACAGTGAAGTGGTAGAAGGGTGGGGTTTCAATGATTTATGTTAATTTTTTGGCTACAAAATAATGTGGCTATCCGGCTGCAAATAGTAATTGTTGTCCAGCTATTTGTGTTTTATGATTATCAATAGCCAACCCGCTATTTCTATTTTTTTCTATTAAAATTGGCTCATAAGCTGGCCTGAGCCCAATCGCAACCAAGCCTCAATGGTCATCTGGCTGACTTGGGGTCAGACCTAATAGCCTCGGTTCTTCTGAATGGGTCAAAAAATCTAAGCCCAACCCTATCCAAATAATCGGTTGGGTTGCGCTAGCCTCACGTGCCAACCCCACTTTAACGGCAAAACATCCAGACCTCTTTTCTATAAGTTTTTGCGTAGAAAAACTTCACTGATTTCCTCTCAACAAAAACATGTCCTAATAATGGGCTTTGATTTTTCAAATTGTTAAAATTCCCACGTTAGTTAAGGATATGTTATAGCGCCTCTTATATGGTCTTAGGTAATCTTCACCTCAGTAGCTTACCTTTTGGGGTTAAGTTAGGTCGTAGGTCCATTTTTTTAACATGGTATCTGAGTCAAACTCATCCATGATATTTGATTACCCAATATTGGCCTCATGTCTACACCCTACATGTCTTATACTGAGCATACTAGGGGGTGTTAGAATCCCATATTGGTTGAGGATATAGGTTGTAATCACTTTAGAGTCTTGGGCAATTTTCATTTCATGGCTAGTTATTAGAATTGAGTTAGATGTAAGGTTATTTTCTTAACATAAATCTTATTTTGATGTCGTTGTGGACTATAAAAGGAATTGAAAATCAAAGCTTTAGAGAGATCTTTCACAATGAACTACATATCTATATTTCTAGACCAGATCTCTAGGCTCATTGTTCTAGCATATGTAATGATAGAAGAAAATGTTACACAAAGAATCAAAATCGAATGGCTGAAATGGACAATTGCCTACCAAAGTGAATGGTACGTTCTATAAAATAGTTGTAAGGCCAGTAATATTATATGAGAGTGAATGTTCGACTGCTAAAGTCTAACACGTCCATAAAATGAGTGTCGAGATGCAGATGCTAAGAGGGATGTGCAGTCATGCAAGATTATCAAACTTAAAAATGGATCATATTCGCCAGAAGTTGCAAGTAGCACGCAGTAAAATGAGAGAATGTTCTTGAGATATTTTTATCATATCCTGCATCGACCTCCAAATGCATCGGTCCGTGGAAGTAAAAACAAGAAACCTAGTAAGTGGGATCAAAAGAAAATTCTTTCTTCTCCAAGAATTTAGTTTAGGAAACTAGTAGAATCTCTTCATTTCATGATTCGAAGAAATATCTTGAGTTTTATGTTGACTTGGTTGATGTATGTACATGTACTGATCAAGTGATTTTGGTTTTTATGGAATCAATGCAATATAAACCATGCTGAATAAAGGTGTTAATGGAGGACAAGGTAACCCTAAAATCACATTGAAGGAGTTGTCTCGAAAGACCTAAAATCTCTTGGAATCCATGCATACTTGCAAAAGATAGAGCAAAAATGGAAGAAAAATATGTATAATTGTATATGTATGACACCAATAAATATAGAAATATGTTTTAATCATGTTAGTATATTTATTTTAAGTCCTGCATTTTGTAGGAGTCTTCTAGCCCTATTAGATGTTTTTTAGATAGAATATCTAACATTTTTATTTTTATTTTGTATAAGATTGGTTTAGATGAATTAATTATAAACATGGTCAATGAGGTTTCGTACAACCAACCCCAACTTGTTTAGAACTACGGCATAGTTGTTGTTGTACAAGATAATGGAGCTTGGTCCCTTGCTTAACTTCTAAGCTTCGTCAACAATTGTCCCACTCTTTCAACTTTCCGATCATCACTATCCTTCTAAATCAAAGACAAAAATTGTCTAATCCAGTTTGATGCTTTCCTCTCTGCTTTGCCAATAACTCCATGTCAGATGTCAAATGATTTGTGACCTGCTCCTAATGGCAAGCGCAGATATGTCTTATGTATTTTGCTAATCTTGCAAAACCAGAACTCCTCTCATTTCCTCTATCCTCACAACTTTTTGCTAGAATCATATGCAACCTAGAAATCGTTTCAAACACAAGGATAATGATCTTAAAGAATTTCAATCGTACTATATTTTCTTCACATAGTATGTGAGAGTTATTAGTTATATACTTCCTCTTTTCCAATTTATACGACATTATTTTCATTTTGGGACGTCCCAAAATATTTGACGCTATTCCTCTTATATACATATTTCAAACTTTCAATAATTCAAAATTACTACACTATTCAAATTTAGAACTCAATGGGATATTCTTTCTGTTAAATCAACTTTTCAGCCACTACTTTAATATTTGTTTTCCATGTCGCTTATAATATAAAGTCAATTTAACATTTTTAAACATCGTACCCAATCAATTGGAATCTTGTTTTCATGGACTTCGATTCATATCAAGTTGCAAGACAACTGACTTCTAGTTGTAACCAAGCTGCAAGCCAACTCACTGTAGGTCGAAATCAAGTGGCAAGCTAACTTACTCCAGGTTAGTAATCAAGTTGCAAGTCAACTTACTCTAATTTGTAATCAAGTTGACAACCAACCTACAGAAGGGGAGCCTTGGAGCAATAATAAAGTTGTCTCCATGTGACCGGTTCGAACCGTGGAAACAGCCACTAATGCTTGTATTAGGGTAGGATGTCGACATTACACCCCTAGGAGTGTGGTCCTTTCCAAGATATTGTGTGAATGCGGGATGTTTTGTGCACCGGACTGACATTTGACAACCAACGTACTGTAACTTAAAAACAAATTGCCACCAAACAACTTATCAAATTGAATAGGAAAAATACAAGACATTTTCCTAACAGAGCTCTTTAATGTTTAACTTTTTGTTGCTAACCTTCTGGTCTTCCCAACTGCACTGAGTTCATTCTTAAATTTTAAACGCGCAGCATCTCTCTATTAAAGTGTCTTAGGAGCTCAAATAGTAACAGGTACAGTGTTTTTAGTTCAAAAATAAAAGGAAAGGAAAACTGCATTCCAAACTTGTGCCCGGCGGCCGGCAGAAGTGAAAAATAAATAAGACGACAATTACAACAAATGCCAAAAATTAAGTAAAAGGGAGGCGTAAAATACCATTAAATCCTTGAATTGCAGCAGAAACAATATTTTTAGTTCGAGCTTTGTAGATTTCAAGCGTTGTGCATTCCTCCCCGAAGATTCTATCTGCATATCCAAAGAAAAAAGTGAAAAAACAAAATGAGTAGATGATGAGAAATGGGGGAAAACCTAGAGAGAGAAGTGAGAGAGCGAACCAAAATCAAACTTGGCGGGCTGGTTGGGAATGAAGATAGAGTGGCCGGAGATTCGCCAGGGGCTGCACTTTGCATCTTCCGGCGACAGAGGCCTCGCTCTCACAGACACGTGGATTCTCTCCATCCTGATTCCTTAGGGTGAAGTGTGAACTCTTCCCGAGAAGAAGTCTCAGATTTGCTGATTTTCCCGCCCGGGGACTCTTCCGCCAATATTCAATTGGGGTTCTTTTTTATGGAAGGCTTAAAAAAAGTTGTTCATTAATCACAAATTAGAAAAATCAGACTATCTATATCTTTAATTATCTATATATCTATATCTATATCTATCTATCTATATTATTATAAAAGTACAAATAATTAATGTCAAATGTTGAACGATAAAATATTCTCGAAATATTGATCAATTTTTATAACCTTAAATATTTATATAATTTGAGGATATAATTATAAATCACTTAAGGCTAGAATTCTTTTCTCATTTAAAGTTTAAACTACACATGAGGCAAGCGTAAAAGTTGCAATTCTTTTTGGTTTTTAGGAGTTCCTTTATAAATTTAACTTATTACAACTCCTTTTACGGTTAAGATAATCTCTTATTTCAAGCACTTGCTATTCCTTTAGTTTAGATTTTTTTTATTCTTTTTGAGTTAGGAGTTCTTACATTCTTTTTGGTTGTCTATTTCAATTATACAATTTTACCTTACATAATTTTTTTCCCGAATTATATAGGCAAGCACATTTATAAAAGAAGTTATTATTCTACGGTCTTTGGATAGAGCTACTACAAAAATAAATTTTACACTAAACAAAATAGTTATTTAACTATTTTACTAATATTAGTGAATAGTCATTTAATTTTCTTAATGTTCACGATTTCAAAATCAGCAAATTTTTGCATATTAAATGCTTTCTTATTTAAACTATATATTTGTTAAAAAAAACTATAAAGAAGGTTTGTGTAGGATATTGGGTTATAAGTTATGGGTCGCCCATGTGGACTGACCCGATCCGTTTTGAAAGAGGATAAGATTGGAAGGTTACAGGGAAGTTACCCTGGCAGTTTAAACCAATACAACCACTATTAGTAGTGGGGTGGAAAAAATCTGAAAAATATTGTTCTCTCAATCTGCCCAAGAAGTAATGTACTTCTTCTCCTTCTTGAAGGAACTTCTCATGTTCTTTCTTATCCAAATAAAAATACACACACAGATAAAGAGGCATTTAGTTTGTGGGAATACACTTTATTTCCTAGTGATTCAAAGGTTGATTTGGGGCAATTCTTTAGGTGGTGAGTTCAACAATTCTTCTGTTGCATTGACAGGTACGTTAATGTTGTTTTCGCCCCGCAATTATTAAACTATCATTGGCATCAGAGCCAGCGTTGTTTCTTGATTCTTTAAACATGGAATAATAGAAAACTCTGTTGAAAAATTTCGCCTCCAATCATTGTTTGTTGTCGTTTGTTCCAAAGCAATTTTTTTCAGAAAAGGAATTGCACTATGTTGCAGTAATTTTATTCTAAAGAGAATATTTAATTGAAAATTAGTTGCTCTACTAGTTTGCTTCATTGCCTTAATTTTCACTTCTTACTAGTTTTTTTTTCCTGGTATTTGCTTATGAAGTAATTATGGCTATTAGGGTCTTAATTTCCAACTTCTGCTATGAACTTCCTTAGAAATTAGCAGAATATCTCAGGATTGGATGTTATTTTAGCAGACGAGGTGTATGTATGCCGAATCTCTTTGTTAAAAGTTATAATAATTTTAAAAGTATTCTGCACTGAAATTGCTTTTAATATTGTAATTTGCTAATGTTAGAATGCAAATTTTACTGTGCTAAAGGAGAGATTCAAGATTGAGATATTTTGTCAAACCGAGTCAATTAGTAGTTGTTTTAATTACTCATCGGCTACTAATGCTTTACAATTTGATATTTGGATTAGACAATCTTAATAGCACCTAAGTCACTCGTAACATGTGTTTCTGGTTCATAAGCATTTTGTTCTCATAATATGCTTTCACTTGTTGAAACTAAAAAGTGATTTTTTATCTACTTAATATAGAAAATTAGTTTAGCATTAATCCCTTACATTGATATACTTTTACGAGTTATTGTGGCATATGTTGTCACATTGATGGTTGTAGCCATTCTTATTGTTTCCTTTGTCCTATTTCAGATGTGGCTGAACAGGGACAAGTTCGAATTACTCCAAGTGGGAGTTCTCAAAGTCAAGGAAGGGGACAACGTAGAAGGGTACGTCGTCGCATGACTTATTTCTATAATGATTATGACTCGGAGCCTGAATTCATCAGGAATGTCCCAAGGACGAGACAAAATGAGTTAAGGGATCGAAGGGCTGAATGAAAGGAAGGAGGAAAGAAATTTAGGGAGTTTAAGGAATTTAAAATGAGCCCTGATATTTCCATTCCTGAACATGTACATTTTTAAGTTAAAAAAAGTTGAATTGGCTAATTACATAGAAATTACTGATTGGGAAGCATTAGCTATTTTAGCATACTCTCTTCGAGAGCCTTAGGGTGAAATTTTAACTGAGATTTATCATGATATTTAGCCTAGTGCACCTTTTAGCGTGTATGTACAAGAGTTAGGGTTCGATTGGTACTTGAGTCGTAAGATGTGGTATGTACTCGAAAAGCAAGATGCTCTTGAAAATATTAACCATACTATGAGTCACCAAGAGGAGGGTAACACTGCCCAACACAGGAGGGATTTGAAAACTTACAATATTTGGAAAAAGAAAGAATTCACTGCACGTGGAATTATTGTAAGTTCAGTTGATGATGATCTCATCCACGAATGTGAGCAATATCCTACTGCTCAAGCCATGTGGGCACACTTAACAGAGGCATATGGGGGTACAACTATGACACGTACAAAAAATATCATGATCACAGTGTCAAGCAACATCTAAGAGTGATGTCAAATACGATTACTCAACTCAAAAGTGATGTCCATGTTCTTTCTGACGAGCAGCAGGTTCATGCAGTGATTCGGTTTCTTCCCAATAATTGGGAACATCTGAAGGTTAACTTGACCCACAATGATAGCATCAAAACTTTTGCTGATGTTTCCCGTCATGTGGAGCTTGAAGACGAGCGGCTTGGTACTGCTAAAGCTGTACCTGATGCCTTTGTGGCAGAATCAAGTGGTACAAAAAGATCAAGCTTCAAGCGCAAGAGAAACTAAAAAAATGGCGGAAAGAGTAAGGAGACCGGAGAAGGATCATCTAAGAAAAGAAACAAGCCAAATTCCAAGAAAGAAAAAATATTCTATAAGAAGAAAGTCAAGAGCAAGATGAAGTGCTACAATTGCCAAGTCCCATGGCATTTTGCTCGTGAGTGCACTGAGCCGAAAAAGGTAGTATTTCAAAATGTATCTTTTAGTGCTATATATGTTTCTAGCACTGTTTTACTAATGGAATCTTATCCTGTGTGGATTGTAGACTCAGGGACCACCGACCATGTGAGCCGCGATAGAGAAGAGTTTCGCCGAGTTTCACCTGGATCAAAGCATGTATATGTGAAAAATAATGCAAAGCTTGAAGTTAAAGGGATAAGCACTTGCATAATGGACATGCGTGGTGGCCGATCTTTGATGTTGCATGACGTCATATATGTTCCAGAGATTCGACGAAACTTAGTCTCTGTGTCTGTTCTTCTAGATTTAGATTTCAATTTGAACTTTAGTCGCAATGGTCTTAAAATTACTCCAGATAATGTTTTTTATGGTGTTGGACATCATTATGATGGTTTTATCGTGTTAGATTGTAATCCTTCTACGTATAGCTATTATGTTGACCGTTGTGTTATGGCATGTTATTCTAGTAACAATGATGTTAATGTTATTACATGGCATGCAAGATTATGTCACATAGGACAGGATCAAATAAATAGATTGGCTAAATGAGAACATTTGAGTTCTTTCTCTAAAATTGAAATGCTAACTTGTGAAAATTGTCTTGCCAGAAAGATTACAAGTAAACCATTTGAAAAAGCTAAGAGAGCTAATTTTCCATTGCAATTAATTCATTTTGATATTTGTGGTCCAATGAATGTGAGGGATAGGTGTAGTGCTTTATATTTCATTACGTTCGTTGATGATTTCACACGCTTTGGTTATGTCTATTTGATTTCTCATAAATCTGAAGCACTTGAATGCTTTAAAAAGGATTTGAATGAAGTTGAGAATCAATTAGACAAAAGGATTAAGACCTTAAGAACTGATAGAGGGCGTGAATATCTATCAAAAGAATTTGAAGAATTGTGCATTGAAAAGGGAATCACCAGACAATTAACTATTCCGTACACACCTCAACAAAATGGTGTAGTAGAAATGAGGAATATGACACTACTGAACATGATAAGGTCCATGATGGCGCATGCAAATTTACCAATCTCCTTTTGGGGAGATGCGGTATTGACTGCATCCTACATATTGAACAAAGTGCATTCTAAATCAGTTTCTTCCACTCCTTATGAGCTATAGACTGTCATAAACCAAACTTAAAGGATTTACGACATTGGGTTGTGTTGCATGTGTAAAAGATTCTTTTATAAAGTTTGGTAAATTAGGTCCAAAAGGTAAGAAATGTATCTTTATAAGATATTTAGAACACTCCAAAGGGTATGTGTTCATTGGTGAGTTAGAGGATAGAAGTGTCACTGAGATTGAATCACGAGATGTCACATTTCTGGAAAATGTTGAACTCAGATAGTCAGCAAGTGTCTTCTGACACAGTTGGTAATCAAATTGATCAAAATCTTATTCTTGATCCGAGTGGGAGTGGGAACTCTCAATCCCAAAATCCTTCTCACAAACCTGAATTTCAACTATGAAAGAGTGCCGAGAAAAATATACCCAAACATACTTATGAAATTGGAATTTATGTTTTCTTGGTATCTCTCACAAAAATGGATGAGCCAAAGTCTGTGACTGAGGCTTTATTGAGCCCTCAAAAATATAAGTGGATGAAAGCAATGAAAGAAGAATTAGAGTCCATGAAAACCAATAAAGTCTGGGATCTAGTTGACCTTTCGCCTGGGCGTAGAGCCATTGGGAACAAATGGGTTCTCAAAGTTAAACGCAAAACGAATGGGTCAATAGAAAGATAAAAGAAACGATTGGTGGCAAAAGGCTTTAATCAAGAAGCCGGAATACATTATGAGGAAACATTTTCACCAGTTGTGAAGTTTACCTCAATTCGCTTACTTTTGGCTATTGTTACACGTTTGAATTTGGAATTACATCAAATGGATGTGAAGATAGCTTTTCTCAATGGAGAACTAAATGAATAAATCTACATGGAACAACTTGTAGGCTTCATCGTTAAAGGCCAAGAAAAGAAGGTCTGTAAATTAAAAAGATCTATTTATGGCCTGAAGTAATCTCCAACGCAATGGTATTTGAGATTTCACGAGGAGGTGATCTCATATGATTTCACCATAATCAATGAAGACCAATGCATTTATGTGAAGAAGTCCAATGGGATGTTTGTAATTCCTTTTCTTTATGTGGACGATATTTTATTGCCCGGAAACAATTTGGAGTATTTGAAAACTATCAAGTCATGGTTTCAAAATCATTTGACATGAAAGATATGGGCGAGGCAGACTATATCCTTGGAGTTAATATCCAAAGAGACCGTTTCAAAAAGTTATTGAGTCTATCTTAAGAAACTTATATAAATAAAATTTTGGAGTGTTTTCGCATGAATAGTTGCAAATCCACGGATACTCCTATAGCAAGAGGTGAAACTTTAAGCCTTGAAATGTGTCCCAAGACTGAAAATTAAAAGGAAGACATGTCTCGAGTTCCATATTCAAGTGTTGTCGGTAGCTTGATGTACGCTATGATGTGTACTCGCCCAGACATTTGTTATGCCGTAGGTTTGATTAGCAGGTGTCAATCCAATCCTCGAAGAGATTATTGAAAAGTTGTGAAGAGAATTTTCAGATACCTAAAGGGAACTGCAGATTATTCACTATGTTATAGTGGAAATGATTTATACTTAAGAGTATATACAGATGATGATTGGACAGGTGACCGGAATGATAGAAAATCAACATCCGGTTATGCCTTCTTGCTTAATGTTGGTGCTATATCATGGAAAGGTAATAAAAAAACCTGTACAAACCTTTCAACGATGGAAACTGAGTTTGTGGCTTGTGCGTCTGTTGTACAAGAAGTTGTTTGGTTGAAGATATTCTTTGAGCATTTGGATGTTACAAAGAACTCTGAGGATCCTATGATTCTATATTGTGATAGTCAAGCGGCTATTGCATATACAAAAGATCCTAAGTATCACAGCAAGACCAAACACATTGACATCAAGTATAACTTTGTGAGAGACATGGTAGCAAGTGAAGAGATAAATTTACAATACATTCTTATGCGAAACATGATAGTTGATCCTTTTACAAAGGCGATATATAGAGACCTGTTTGAGAAACATGTTATGGCTCTAGGTTTGCGAAGGATATGAACATATTTATGTATTGTAAAATGATTTTAGTATTATAATATGCTCATCAAAATTTGTCTTTTGAATTTATACTTATATCCCGTATGCATATGATGAATGTTTTGTTGATAAAGTGTGTCGAACAAGTCGCGAGATTGGCTCTCTCACACGAGCAATCACCTATTGCGTTAAGAATCGTGAAGAGATGAGACCTTATAGAACCTTGGATAATGCGAGGTTATATTTACTTGTAGAGGTCGGTCTTGACAACTAATCAGACTTACAAATTTCACTATTTGATTATGACTTATTTTGTAAGCCAGATGCAAGTTTCTCTAAGAAAATGGTTTGAGGATTATTGAAGTGAGAAACTCGGGTTAGACATTTGGAGGTGTCTAGGCCAAGATCTGTACGGTGTTGAATGATTAAAAGAATAAGACACACACGCCAATATAAGGTAAGAACACTGTAACATGTGTTTCATACCACGTGTGCTATCGACCATAGGATAATGGAAGAATGAATCCCTGCTTATTCATTGTGTGAGATCCCAAAGAAGTTAAAGTAACTTTTATTGACATACCCTTTGACCCTTTACTGTCTCTTGAAGTGCCAATCAGTGTTGTTACTTTAGCATGCCACTAATAGCCATGAGTGATTCGGCAATCCGATGCATGTCTAGGAAAGCAGTTGATTTGGAATGGAGAGATTCGAGTAGAAAGGGAAGACAACTAAAAATTTAGTAACTTATATTGTATTAATAGGTCGACCATGACACTTACCATGTGGGTATCAAATGTAATTATGAATACAAAGTTAAATATGAACTCGAGTTCACCTTTTTCGAGGACGAGGGATCGGATAACTAGCTACTTGAGTAGCGGGTAATGTCTGGGGTATAGCGAGTAATAAGATCCTCATGTTAGTAGTAAATCCTTTACGCGTGTGATTGGTTTTTTACATTGAGCTGTTAAGAAACCTTAAAGGGTTTAAGAATATTATAGCTCTTAATGCTCGCAGGTCGCACAAACTATTTGCTAGTATGAATTACGTGTGTTATTGCCATAGTACTAGCTTAGATCTAGTCTACCACGTGCGAAGTGGGAGATGTAGGGTATTGGGTTATAAGTTACGGGTCGCCCATGTGGACTGACCCGATCCGTTTAAAAATAGGATAAGATTGGAAGGTTACATGGAAGTTACCCTGGCAGTTTAAACCAATACAACCACTATTAGTAGTGGGGTAATTAACGTACAAAGGTGTGGGAAAAATCTGAAAAATATTGTTCTCTCAATCTGCCCAAGAAGTAACGTACTTCTTCTCTTTCTTGAAGGAACTTCTCTTCTTCTCTTCTTCTCCAAATAAAAATACACACACAGATAAAGAGTCATTTAGTTTGTGGGAATACACTTTGTTTCCTAGTGATTCAAAGATTGATTTGGAGCAATTCTTTCAGTGGTGAGTTCAACAATTCTTCTGCTGCGTTGACAGGTACGCTAATGTTATTCTCGCCCCGCGATTATTAAACTATTAGTTTGTATATTTTAACTTTTAAATCCTTCGAGAACTTTCAACCCCTTTTAATTTTAGAAGTATTCCTTTCGGTTGCAAAAATGTTAGGTTTATAGGACTAATAAGAGTAAAACGACAAAGCTATTCACTCTTTTGTTGATGAAATAAACTCTAAATACTATTTAGAAGGTTTGTTTTTTCTTTTTTCCTTTGTTTTTGGGTTTCGAATTGCAATTGATAATATTTCATGAACTACTTAGGGAAAGTTGTTTGTCTTCTTTTTCTATATATTTGTAACGACTCGACCTGTCGTTTTGCGTATTTACGCTCCTTTCAATTATTTGAAGTCTTGAATAACATCTATGAGGTATTATGATTTGTGTGAATTGTCAGTTTTGGTTTTAAGGTATTTTGGAGATAGTTTGGAAGAATGAATTTCATGTTGGAAGCTTAAGTTAAAATAGTTAACCGGGTGTTGACTTATATATAAACGACCCTGAATATAGTTTTAATGATTCCAATAGCTCCGTATGGTAATTTTGGACTTAGGAGCATGTCTGCAAAATTATTTGGAGGTCGGTAGAGGAATTAGGCTTGAAATGGAGAAAGTTGGATTTTTGGAAAGTTTGACCGGGGAGTTGACTTTTTGCTATCGGAGTCGGAATTTAGTTCTGAAAATAATCTTAGATCTGTTATGTCATTTATGACTTGTATGAAAAAATCCAGGTCAATCAGAATTGATTTGATACGTTTCGGCGCAAAATATAGAAGTTGGAAGATTTAAAAACTCATAATTTGATTCGATGTACAATTCGTAATTTCGGCATAATTTGGCATGGTTTAAAGCCTCAACTAAGTTCGTATTGTATTTTGGGACATGTTTGGTATGTTTGGTTAAGATCCCTAGGGCCTCAGGTGGATTTCGAAAGGTTAACGGAATAAATTTCGGACAAAAAGAGTTGCTGGAATTTTTGAACTGCAGAAGATGTTTTTGGACAGCAACTGATGCAATCGTAGAGCTGACTTTGAAAGCTTATATCTCGAAATCTATAAGAATCTGAAACTTTTCAAAACATGAAGTTGTAAACCTTTGATTCTAGTTTCTAGAAAGCTACACCACTCATCATTTGGAAATTTGTACAGAATGTTATGGTCGATTGAATGAAGGCTCACAAAGCAGTTTTGCCATAAATTCTGATGTGTAAAGCCGACTTTGGAAGCTTATATCTCAAAATCTATGGGAAATCCGAAAATTATCAAAACATGAAAGTTGCAATCCTTTGATTCTAGTTTTTCAAAAAGTTAAACCATTCATCATTTGGATATTTATACAGAAATTTATGATCGACTGAATGAAGGCTGGTGGCAGTTTATATTTGCCCAAAAATCAAGCAAAGTCGCATTTCACACATGCGATTTGCCTGGGCAGAATACTTAAAACGGGAGTTAGCCATTTTTACTCATTTTTTAGTTTTGAGTCTCGCATTTGGGCGATTCCAAAGGATTTTTTCACGACTTCAACTTGGGTAAGTGTCTTATATCCAAAGGTGATTATATTTCATAAATTCATGGTTATATTCATCATTTATTTCGAATTTAAATGGAAGAAATCAAGATTTCTGCAAAAAATTTCAATAATGAAAATTTTAGATTTTGAGGTCGAGTTCTTATCGGAAATTGATAAAATTGGTATGGGTGGACTTGTAATTGAATGTGTTGTCGAATTTTGTGAGTTTTGTCAAATTCCGAGATGTGGCCCCACGGACAAATTTTGAGTTAAATTTCAGATTTGTATGGTAAATTTGCATTTTCTTATGGAATTAATTCCAATAAATATTATTGACTGAATCGAATTATCTGTGGCTAGATTTGAGGCGTTTTGAGGCCAATTCACGAGGCAAAGGATTAGCTGAATAAGAATTTCACGGTTTGAGGTAAGTAACAATTTTAAATTTGGTTCTGAGGGTATGAAACCCGAGATTATGGTATTATGTGATTATTTTGGAGGTGACGCACATGCTAGATGACAGGCGTGTGAGCGTGCACCGTGAGAATTGGGACTTGGTCCATTTTGTGGAACTGGAAAGTTGAATAAGCTTGTCGTTGGCTATGTGCCCTTTCTGTGCTATAACAAATTGACAATGAATCATGTTTAGGCTATGTGTTGGTGTTGTAAAGACCATAGAGGTCTTGTACATGTTGAATTATCTACTAAATTGTTGTTTTGTACTTAGTCACAGTTTACTTGTTTATTTTATCTCAGTGTCTATTGTTTATTATTTATGCATCATATTATTGTTATTTGGGCTGAGTATCATGACTATTGAGAGTCCGAGAGACTGGAGGGATTTATGACTGAGTGAGGCCGAGGTGTCATGGGCCCATTTCCTTACACTGGGTAGCGGCACCTGCTCGCCTGTGCGGCGCCTACAATTTCCTTCGCTGCAGGCCAGCCTTTGTCCTTTCCCAGGTTTCCCAAGCACGATCCTGTGACTGTTGGTGGGACTCGCCCACAGGCTCACCCCAACTTGTGCCGCCCGTAAGATGTCTAGGACCTTGGCCCTAGACATGTCGTGGCGCTTCCCGTCTTAGGATCACAATCCATGCGCGCCCTGAGGAATTGGCTTAGGACATGCCTTGTCCTTAGCTCAAGACTGAGCATAGCTCCCGCGTGCACAACCCAATCCTCAAGCTTGACACTCGCCTAGTGCATCTGCAACTAGCTCGTGCCTCGCCCGAGTAAAGAAACCTTTAGCCCTTGGCCATTGTCATACGTGTCTTTCGTGCCATGCCCATACATTGCCCTCGCGACACACTTCCATCCCGAATAGTGCAGTGTCGCCCCACAACTGCACCTTTAGGCCAACAGACCCTTGCTTGCATGTTTGAACCTAAGCCATGCTCACAAGTCGACATATGATGCCCCTAAGATAGGTGCATCGAGTATCCAATCGGCAGATAGGTCTCCTTCCAACACTTCGGCAGCCCGCGGGGCTGGCCGTTCCACACATCAAACCTCCAGCACTACTTTGATGCCCAATGCTAGCCCGAAGGCGTTGTGCCATCCATAGAGTTCCCAAACTCGTATGGATACCTTTGACACTCCTTTGAGTCATCTAGGCAGGCCCTTGAGGTTGCCCCCAAGGTAGCTCGTTCGATACGGCTTGGTGGCAGCACGTATGGGGGAGGCATATGCTTAAAATTAAAAAGCCCAAGTTGCCCGAGTAGACAGATTTACGTCAGACAATTAGAATAGCCTTTTCTCACCAGTTCATTGCCTAAATAACAACCCCAAAGTGCGAGTTGTGACATCCTCTCATACTCATAATGTCATCGTCCCCGATGACATATCATGGCCTAAGACATCCCGGAGTCTGCCCCCTCAGGTATGCCCAGTTTAGCTACCTTTGTCATGTGGGTTGGACTTCCTCGAAGTCCTTTCTCATAAGGAGTCGTGCCCCATGCACTTCTCCCCCAAGTATCTTCCAAGCGCGCCTCTGCACTTCGCCTCCATTAGGTGTTCACTTGGAAAGTGACTCCGCACTTGCACCATCTGGTGTCTCACTTTATAGTTGACCCACACTAGTCAACTACACCATGAACCTCGCGGCCTTTATGTCCATCTGAAGCTTTCCCTTCACATGTTAGCACATCAACGTGCTCTTTGGCGCAGCTCTAGTAGCTTAATCGCTCACATAGACTTCAAACTCCTCTGGCATAGCTCCCGTAGCCTTCCACTCCCGTAGCTTTTCCTTGCCCTTATTACCTTGAAGATGTGTTGGCTTCCGGACTCATTACTTCGCCCTTATGCCTCTTGCATATGCGGGATCCTCCCACAATCAATGTGGAGGATACATCTTAGCTATGTCATCCTACTCAGCATTCGGCCAGCTCTTGGGATGACTCTTGGTGAGTAATACATTATCAAAGTCATAGCATCGCCGCATTCCCGAACAAAGCTCTTTGTTTTCCAACTGTCACTTCCTCAGCAAGTAGCCAATGCTCCCGGTAGTACTTCAATACTCGCCCTATAGATAGGTACCCTCTTGGTCCTGCTAGCACGGCTTCCCGGTTCGGTTGTGTCTCGCACTTGGACTCTCAACGGTCCTCCGATCATTCGACGTACCCCCTTCCAGAATGACACCTTCTAACTTGGAAATTCGCCCAATTCCAAAGCTTCACTATACCCTCGAATCCGTCTCCTCACCTTGGCAATTCCCTTAGGCAGCTCATAAGTCTATCCCGAAGGAAAGACACTCAACTGATGCGTCGCACGCATCCTTGGCAGGATCTCCGCTATGATCATGCCCAAAGTTTATAGTCCATGGATCTCACTCTTCGCAATATGGTTGCTCGACCTGGCTAACATGGACTTCTTTTGACCATCCGACTCATCGGCATATCACCTCATTCAGTAGCGACCTAGACATCCAAAAGATAATGGAATTACCCATTTCTTGCTTTGACTATCAGTATCGGGTTCTCGATCTCTGGTGGCATATGAACATCAATATCTTCTTTGACGTGTTCTCCGCACTGACATCCAAAATGCACTCGACATATCTACCCTTGCCTTGACATTGTGCCATGGCATACTATGGCCTTAATCAGTTCTGATACCAAGTGTCACGGGCCCATCTCCTTACATTGGGTAGCGACACCTACTCGCCTGTGCGTCACCTGCAGTTCCCCTCGCTGTAAGTCAGCCTTTGTCCTTTCCCAGGTTTCCCAAGCACGATCATGTGCCTGTTGGTGGGACTCGCCCGCAGGCTCGCCCCAACTTGTGCCGCCCGTAAGATATCTAGGCCCTTGTCCCTAGACATGTCATGGCGCTTCCCGTCTTAGGATCACAATCCATGCGCGCCCTGGAGGGTTGGCTTAGGACATGCCTTGTCCTTAGCCCAAGACCGAGCATCGCTCCCGCGTGCACATCCCAAACTTAAAGCTTGACACTCGCCTAGTTCATCTGCAACTAGCTCGTGCCTCACCCGACTAAGGCAACCTTTAGCCCTTGGACATTGTCATGCGCATCTTTCGTGCCATGCCCATACATTGACCTCGTGACACGCTTCTATCCCGAATAGTGCAGTGTCGCCCCACAACTGCACCTTTAGGCCATCAGACCCTTGCTTACATGGTTGAACCCAAGCCATGCTCACAAGTCGACACATGATGCCCCTAAGATAGGTGCGTCAAGTATCCAATCGACACAGAGGTCTCCTTCTAACACTTCGATAGCCCGCGAGGCTGGCCGTTCCACACATCGAGCCTCCAGCACCACTTTGATGCCCAGTGCTAGCCCGAAGGCGTTGCGCCGTCCATAGCATTCACAAACTCGTATAGATATCTTTGACACTCCTTTGAGTCATCTAGGCAGGCCCTTGAGGTCGGCCCCAAGGTAGCTCGTTCGATACGGCTTGGTGGCAGCACGTTTGGGGGAGGCAGGTCAGAGCTTTCATCACCTATACCCCCTTATATATGCGTAAAATTAAAAAACCCAAGTTGCCCGAATAGACATATTTACGTCAGACAATCAGAAGTGCCTTTTCTCACCAGTTCATTGCCGAAATCACAACCCCAAAGTGCGAGTTGTGACACGAGGGCCCGATTATGAAATATTATACTATAACACATGAGTTGTCCGTGTGGATCCTTATATTAGACTATAGCACGTGAGTTATCAGTGCAACACGTGAGTTATCCGTGCGGATCCTTATATTATACTATAGCACGTGTTGTCAGTGCAACACGTGAGTTGTCCGTGCATATTCATATATTTATACTATGGCACGTGAGTTGTCCGTTCTGCACTTGGGCTGTAGGAGCCCATCTGGAGTCTGTACAACCCAAGTGAGCATGGGTACTCATTGAGTGTGAGTGTTGAGGGTTGAGACCCGAGTGGTTGAGCTGTTGTGACGAGTTGAGTAACTATAGCCCTGAGAGGTTGTACTTACTTTTCATTTGTTGTTGCACTTAGTTTCTATCTGTCATTGTTGTGAAATTTTTTTATATCTGGATTACATGAACTTGAACTGTATAAAACTGATTTGACTTAAACTGCTGGAATTGAAAGCATGTCTACTCTCTGCTTGAATTACTGAAAATGAATTGGAAATGAACTGTAACTGTGTAGCTCGTCACTATCTTTAGTTTCTTATTTATTATTGTTACTTACTGAGTTGGTTATACTCATACTACACACAGCACTTCGTGTGCAGATCTAGGTATTCCCAGACATAGCATGTGTTGATTCTTTCGTACAGTTGATTTTTCGGAGATTATGACGTAGCTACCGTGTTTAGCAGACCTTGCCTCTCCTTCCCTATCTCCTTATTTACTGAATTTGATTTCAGACTGTTATGGACCATATTTTCCAAACTTGTATTCATATTAGATGCTCATGTACTCAGTGACACCGAATTTTGGGAGTGTTTGTATCGGTATTTGCGAAATTTGTGGATTGTGTTTAAATAATATATTTTCAAACTTAAAAGAAATTGTGGTTTATTGAGATTGTCGGCTTGCCTAGTATCGAGATATGCGCCATCACGACATGTTAGAATATTGGGTCGTGACAATATCAATACTTTTTCATGTCTCAACAAGAATATAAATAAAAAGAATCATTATCAAGCTCGATTATAGTATTCAATTTTGTGAATAATATCTTTTCTCGGGCATATTTTGGAACTGGAGATAATTGTGTAGTCTGTGATAATTGAAATCACTATCACGCTTTGGGTGCTTCTGAATGTTCCAAAATTATAAGGTCTTTTGTATGTCCTTTTGACTTTTCATCAATATTTCGATGGCGTGACTTGCTGGATGCATTGCTCAAGTAATATCACTTCTTATTTTCACTTTGTTGTTTTGCTTTTTGTTTGTTTTCGAATTATCCTTACTATTGGGATTTAATTACAAGGAGATTTGCATCAATTATTGTTTGTTCATAGATAATTGATTGAAGATATACGTGCAAAGCACGTACATAGAAACTAGTACTATATTAAAAGCACGAAATTCATATCGAAATATCGTTCGCTTTTTTTTTTACCCTCAATAATTATATTTTAGTTGGATATAATTGTAGTTGCCATCACTAATATTTTTTATTGGGGAAAAAACCAAAATTGCCGTATATTACCATTATTTAAGGTTTTCTTGGTTTAGAATTAGGATTGTTTATTGCCGCATTCTTTGCGTATTTCTTTGTTTTGATTCTTTATGCATGGCTTTCCTTTAGAATTTAGAATTCTTTATTATCAATGTTACCTATGTTACAGTGTGTCTCTTACGTTGTGTTTTTCCTTGGTTTAGGTTTAGGATTTACTTTAAGTTTGTAGAATATGTATACAAGGGTTTGCTTTGGTGTATTTAATCATAGTAGTATTTTTCACCTTTCTAATTTATTCTACAATATTTATTTGTTGTATTACTTTTACACAGTGGTATAGTAAATATTCGTCTAATAATTCTTTGGTTATGTTCCTTATTTCATGTTTAAACAACCATTGCAGCAGAGAGTAGCAGTACCTATTTCTTGAGGTAATTTATTTTTCTCATGACATGAATTCTTTCTTAAAAATAAATTTCATGTGTCAATCTTAAAGAAGGTTAAAGTTTTAACATATTGTTAAATTCTATATGTAAAAGGTATTATCAATAATAGTATCCGTAGTCAAATTTTGATTTGTTTTTTAAAATCTGATGGCCTAACAAAAGTTTGAATAAGCTTTTGGAGACGTGTTAAGTTCATAGGGGCTTCACACTAATTGAATGTCCTACATTGAAAGCTCTTGCCTTGTTTTGGTTTAGCATATAAGAAGTTGGAGATTGCCACTTTAGCTCTTATCAGATTGTTTTTTTGTTTAATGTGCGACTAGAGATGATTTATGTCTTTATTTTCTTAAAGATAGGTGACTTTGACTATTTCAATTCCAATTGCAATCATTAAATTATTTTATTTTATTTTTGTATATTTTGCATATGAATGCAAACACAAGAGTTTTATTTAGTCACGATACATGTATAAATTTTGTAGGTGTTTGAGTGTAGTTTGTTATTCAATTTACTTGATCTATTTTAATATTTGAGACAAGACTACTTAAAATTTATTTGGTATGAATTACGTCTTACTGAAATTTAGTGTGATAAGTATCTGTAAGATTTATTCTGATGAGTGAAGGTATTAAATTTAATGTGATTGCAATGAACGATATTATGTTTGAATTTAATCGGGGCTCTTGCTAACATATTTTATGGTTAAGGTGCTCATCTCATGAATGCATTTTTTTCTATTCAAATTGGCATCTTTAGAACGCAAGACTGTTGGTGACACTGACCCATGTATTAGTAATTTAGTGCCCTTACCTATTTTTCCTTTCTTTTATTGGATATTGTTAAAGAGCAATTGCATTCTTTATCCCTTTAGTATACTTTTTTCAGAATACGCATCATATTATTTTTTTTAAAATAGTAGTCAAATATATATAAAAATTTAAAGTACAATATGTATTCTTTCAATATGTTTATAATATCCTTGAGATGCTCAAAAGAATTATGAAGTGTTTGATTGTGTGATTGGCATGTTTCTTTAAGATTGTTCTTCCCAGTACTTTAGAATTAAAATAATATTAATCTTTCTTGAAAATGTATTTTTTTATTTTTATTTATGTCAAATTTTAAAAATTGAAATCAATCTGATTACTTCTGTTGAAAATATATTTTCCTCTTATATTTATTTTAGGAATTTTATTTTTTACTTTGCCTCATATCGTTTTTGCAGTCCTCTTAGATACATTGAGATAAAATTAAAAAAACAAAAAAGTCAAGACTTTGTCTAATATTTTATGATTTGAAATCATTCTCTAGGAATAAATAAAATGTTTCTTAAAATAGTAACAAATGGTAAATAATCTTAGTTAAGACTATGAGGACTTGTGTGGAGCAAAGTTTATTGCGTTATTGACTCAGATAAATGAAATTAACATTCTCATTTTAAGAATTTATACGATTTCATTTGACGTCTATGTATAACTCAAGATATAATTTTTAATAATTTTTATGTGATTTTAAAATTTTCTTACTCAATGCAGAACACAAGACAACACACATAGACTGGATTCTATATTTTATAGTATATTAAAAGTACGAAAACAGTTAGCAAGATACCGTTCGCTATTTTTACCCTCTAAAGATAGATCTCAAACTAGATAAAAATAATTATTTTATTATTTTCCTAATATTTAAGAATAATAATAGTTATTTAATATATTTTTAATATTTAAAAATTTAAAATCAGCTAGATTTTATCTATTAAATCCTTTGTTGTTTGGACTATGCAAACAATAAATCTATAAAAGAAAAATAATAACAAAGAAATAACATAAACCAAAAATATTGTCAACAAAGATATCATACAATAGAATATCAATAATCAAATACTATATAAGTAATTCACCTCAAACCAGAAGATACCAAATTCTTTTAATTCAACTATTGTGTCAATGTATGTTTATGTTTTCGTTAAAATGAATATTGCATAACGTTAATTATTATTACACATAATCTTTTTATTCTATATTTTGTATAATTTTTATCAATAAACCTCCAAAAAATTGCACGTATACTAAAATTAGTAACAATAAAAGATGAAAATAACCCTATGAAATTGAAAGACTAAAATACCCTTAAATAATTGAAGACACAAATTAGTACATTAATCAAGTGACTTTTTGGTTAGTCTAAAAAAATGAAGAATTCGAGAGGTTGTTCAAAAAATTAACCAGGTTCATTTAAAATTTAGAAAGGTATTTTCCCCTCCTACTTAGGAACCTAATATTGGCAATTTCTTTTCAAAACAAGCCATCATCTCCTGCATATCTATTTAAATATTGTTTATATGGTTGTTACTTATTGTATAGTATTATTTTAACTATAATATTTATTTTGGTTATTACTTAAATTTTAATTTATCGTATTATTGTTAAATCTATACTATCGCTATATAACGATAAAAAGTGTTACTTTATGTAATGACCAATTTAGTGTGATCGCGTTGTGACCTTATTTCTTTCCATCATATTGCCCTTCCTTAGTATTAAATAATTTTATATAATAAGTGTGTTGTGTTATCACGCCCCATCCTTGGGAGGCGCGATCAACGCTCAACCGAGTGAATCCAGTCGAGCAAGCATGTTAGATACTTTCTACCCAACTCACCCATGATTTCATAAATTATACAGTAGAAAATTCATACATACAATACTAAATCGTTTCATTAGTTATTTCGCCTTTAAGCCTCAAAATACACATATTCTTATAGTTTGAGTGTAACAAGTGATTAAAACACAATATAACCTGTTTATCATTCCCAACACCCATATGCAACCCATATAGTGTCTACGGAGCCTCTAAAAAATACAAAAGAGTCTATTATAGTGTCGGTGACAAGGCCCTAGGTATACCTCGAGACATGATAATAATATGAACAAAGATACAATAAGTGACCCCAGGATGAAGTGGGGCTCATCAAGTTTATTGGGAAGAGGATGTGCCACTAACGCTGATCAACACTGCCTGCTATGTAACCACCTGCATCCATTTAAAGATGCAGCGCCTCCGGCAAAAGGGATATTAGTATCGTCGAATAGCACTAGTATGCCTAGCTAAACACCATCTCAATAGAATGAATAATGATACAAGAGGAACAATCAATAATTCAATAAGAGCTTCAAATAATCTTAAAACGTCAAGTTAAGATCACATAAGTTTTCAAATCAATTTCCACGTTATTGGGTTGGATGATCTTTAGTGCCGATATGCCACAATTCACAATACCACCATATTCTTACACGGAGTCCGATCACGACCTGATCGGCTAGGTCGTATCACTTGAGACATCAACCATAACCATAATTTCAATTATCATTTTCAGCACAGTCACCACCATGTGTGCGGCATGGTGTCCGATCGCGGCCCGATCAGCTAGGCCGTCTTACCCAAGACGTTACCTTTTTCAGTCAATCATCTCACACCATACTTCTTTCATATCTTTTCGATTCATTGGCACTAGTGATCACGATTACAAAGTCATTCTTGGCACTTGGTTGTATTACATAGTTATTGTTCCCTTTTTCCACATTTCAAATATCAATATCATTATCAACAATAATAAGGCTTCCCATTCAAGACATTAAAGTCACATATGAGCAATTTGGTCATCTTAGGCACATATAGGTTTTTCATACAATTTGGCATAATAACCTTTATTTCGATTTTGACATGAAGTCTTAACATTTCTAGCACATATTCCACATTTTGAACACATCCTCAAATGGCAAGATAACATGACAGAGCATTTAGAATAAATATTGAATATACATCTTTCAACACTAACACATTAGGAATACCCAATTATATAATGATCAATTTAGGACTTACACCAATTTCATGAACACCATGTGATTCGATTCTAAGAAGAAAGAGGATTTAGCCAACGTACCTCAATTGAGCTTCTTAAAACTCTAAGATGTTCCGGAATATTAGCAACTTCAATCGATTTTAGCAATATAACAAAATTGAACCAAAAATTAGGAAAATGGTCATGATTCTAGTTCACTTGAGTATTTTATCAAACACTATTTGTGTATTAAGGTTTCAAGGCCCACAACCCACTCTTTACCATTTTGTTTTAGCCCACAATCCTCTTACACTCTTTTATCACACATGCATGCAAGATAAGCAACTCCCGTTTCCATGAACTATCTTACTAATTGTCAATTCTAGTTACATTTTGAAATTAAGAGTTTGGGTGATAGGATCTTACCTCTTAGGATAAAGACCTAAGGTGCTTCTCTTGATAATCTTCAACGTTTTAAGCAAGAATTGAAGAGTAATTTGATGAAGATCACTGTCTCCTTCTAGGTGTCTCTCTCGCACTCTAAAGTATCAGGTTTTGCTCAAAAATGGCACCTTACATCTATTTTAATGAAGTAGGATCAGGTTTTAAAACCCCAAAAATAAAACTCCGGAACAGGTTCTGCGGTCGTATATGTGACCGTATAATGATTATGCGATCCGCGAAATGACCGCGAACTTTGGGTGCCAAAACTGGAAAGAAACTGACCAGGTCTACGGTCACTATGCGGACGCATACTTGTTTTGCGGTCGCATAGTGCACCGCAGAACCTTTCTCCGAAAAATCCCAAATCGGGATATGCGACAAGAGTGCAGTTCGTGAAATGGTTATGCTGTCGCATAATGGGCCGCAAAATGACATTAAAAATGGCCCAAAAGACTGCTACACTCTGCGGTCATTATGCGGTCCGCAGAGTGGTTCTGCGGTCGCAGAAATGTCTACTTCTGCCCAACATTTTCTTTGAACTCCCAGCACATTGTTCAATCCAAAAAGTCCGAGCTTGCCGCGAATAATTTCTACTGTTATTAACCTCTACGCCTACTTCGGCATCACAGAATACGAGTTTTCAGGAAAATATTTATGGGGCCTTACATCCTCCCCCACTTAAGATCATTCGTCCTCGAATGAGGATCAAGGTCCACTATTAGCACCTTATGCAATTTAGTTTTTTCATACCCCACACTTGCAGCCCAAAATTTAATTAACTCCCCAAATTTCCAAACAATCGCGAGAGTTTCCTTTGTAACTAGGCATATCCACCTATTAGAGAGCCCTAGAATCACATCCTAAAAACATGTACACAATCCAACGATGTAACATAGCTCATAACAATACCAACCGTGGCTCATGTTAACAACATATAATCAAAAGGAACACATTTACATTAACTAAACAAGTGATACAAAATTCATAAGCGAAAAGTTCATAAAAAGGATTACACAGCTATTCAAACAAATAAGGATACTTCTTCTTCATCTCTTCCTCGGCCTCCCAAGTGGCCTCTTCAACCTACTGGTTTCACCATAACACTTTCACAGAGGCAATATCTTTATTTTTCAACTTCCGTACTTGCCTATCAAGAATGGCAACTGGAATTTCTTCATATGACAGTTCTTCATTAACCTCAATGGCCTTAACCAGCACAATAGCTGACGAATCTCCAACTACCTTCTTCAACATAGACACATGGAATATCGGGTGTACTAATGACATCTAAGGTGGTAGCTCAAGCTTGTATTCCATCTCACCGATCCTCTAAATGATTATGTATGACCCGACATACCTCAGACTCAATTTCCCTTTCTTTTCGAACAACATTATACCCTTCATGGGAGAAAACTTTAGAAATCCAATCATCTTCTTTGAACTCTAAGTCTCTGCGACGAACACCCGAATAGGATTTGTGACGACTCTGAGCAGTTTTCAACCACTCATTTATAATCTTAACCTTCTCTATAGTATGATGCACGAGGCCTGGCCCTATATACTCAACTTCCCCAATGTCGAACCACCCAATGGGAGATCTACATCTCCTACTATATAATGACTCAAATGGTGCCATCTGAATACTTGTATGAAAAATGTTGTTATAAGCAAACTCTATGAGTGTCAAATGATCAACAAAACTACCCTTGAAGTCAAGAACACAAGCACACAACATGTCCTCAAGCGTCTGAATAGTCCGATGTGCTTGCCCGTCGGTCTGTGGATGGAAGGCTTTACTAAGATTTACTTGAGTACCCAAACCTTGCTGAAATTTCTTTCAAAAATTGGCCGTGAACTGAGCCCCTCGATCAGAAATGATAGAAACTGGAGTGCCATGTATCCTGACTATTTCCTTGATATACAACTGAGCATATTGTTCCGCTGTATCGGTAGATTTAACTGGCAAGAAATGAGTAGATTTTGTGAGCCGATCCACAATCACCCAAATTGAGTCAAACTTGCGTGGAATGCGTGGCAATCCTAACACAAAATCCATATTAATCATTTACCACTTCCACATTGGAATTTCTATATTTTGTGCCAACCCACCAGGCCGTTGGTGTTCGGCCTTCACTTGCTGACAATTCAGACATCTTGCCACAAAGTCCGCCACATTCTTTTTCATGTCATTCCACCAATTGACTTCCTTGAGATCATGATACATCTTTGTAGAACCTGGATGCACAGAGTACCTAGAAGTGTAAGCCTCGGTCATGATTCTTTCCTGGAGACCATATACATTCGGAACACATAACCGCCCTTGGTACCTTAGTGTACCATCATTCATGCCAAGAGTAAAAGCCATAGTTTATAACTGACAAGCCAACAAAATATATGTACATGGCCTACAAGCCCAACATACTGCACTAACTGATAGGATATATCTACAAGCCTCTACTGATGGATGTACTGTGATCAGAACAGGGCCCCGACCTACCCATAACCTATCCACATACATACACGAGATGTACAAAAAACTTCTAGACCCGGCAACTCCGAAGGACGGGGAGATTACCGATAAAGCTGAACTCTAACAACACCTATTGAGGAGGTCTACCCGTCTATCTGTCTGAACCTGCACGCATAAAATGCAGCGCCCCCAAGAAGGGACGTCAGTACGAAATGGTATACCGAGTATGTAAGGCAATATACTGAAAGCTGAAACTGAACTGATAATCTGAACATATGCTCACCTGCTGATACTGACTCAACTCTCTCAGTATATTAAGTATAATAGTTGTCCGACCATATAAGTTTTGGTATATATATATATAACTGCTCTGCCGTAGTATGCTCGCTCATAAGTGCTCGGCCATACTAGGCTCTGTATCTCGACCAATTGGGCTCACTCATAGGCGCGCGACCACAATAGGCTTGGTATATAACTTACCATCTGATCAGAGGTTACCCAATAGGGGCCTACCCATCGATTATATCTCGATGGTAATGAAAATACTGTAATACTATATATATAGATTCTGTGCTCTCTTGACTAGAAGAAGACAATACTCAATTGAATATTAAGTCCCGAAAAGGAGAATATTGTAACTTACAAGACTAAGAAAATATACATAAATTTCGGGATATGAATTTTTCCTTACGCCTCATTATCAAACTCGTATAATTACGAGATCATGCCAAAATAAAGAAAGGGCTTAGCCTTAACATACTTGAAGTAGGGAAATATCTGTGTGATATTCTTGAGAACGTTTACACCGTACTCCCTTAAAATTTGCAAAATTTCTATTCGATTTATTAAGGATCCGTACCCTTCTATGTTAGTTTCAGATTGCTTTCAACGTTGGCTTCATGTTGCAGTGAAAAGTCTTCTAGTGTCAGCACCAACAGAAGCAAAAATGGGATTTACATGCACGCTTGGTTTATAAATTTCAGAAACTTTAATTGCATCCAACGTCACAATGGACTTATTTGATGGCTTGACAAGAATTTCGTTGAAAACTTTGTAGGAAAATTCTAACGCATGGTAGTGTCCTTGTACTCAAAATATGAGAATGAGATGTTTTTGTACTTTAACCCATTACTTTTACAAGTAAAGTATTAGGAATGATGTGTATTCTTATTAACACATTACTTGCCATTACTTTTCACCTAGCCAAAATGACTAAGAGTCATTTGGTTAAGAATTGGCTTGCTGCCACGTGGGGGTGGGGTGGCAAATGTTAATCTTTAACCACTTATTAGGTAATTAGGTAATGTTCCGTTATCCGGTAATTAACTAATTACCCGTATAATTAAGAATTGTCTTAAATTCTTGAAATTCTACTCATTTTTAATATACCTTATACATTATACTAATCACGGTCATATGGTACCTTGTATGGTACTAGTCCATAAATATCGGGTATTATAGCTCGGATCGTATTTTATCCCCAAATCGGCAACCTTTAACGAAACTCATTTTCTTCTATTTGTTTACCTTCTCTCCTTCACGAATTTACTCATCATGTGTTTGAAATAACCTAATTCTTATAATCGCAAGAAAATCTCATCCAGTCTACGTCAAATAATTAGAGACAAAACTTTAACGTACGAAAAATGCGAGATGTAATACAAATACACCTATACATGCCACACTTGGACTCACACATCTATCTATTATTAATTCAGAAAGTCAAAGATAAGAGCTTACTTGAGGACCTACTGGCATGAATAGGGTTGTGCTGAGGTATCCCACCTCGAGCCATCTCTTCAGTTTGAAATATGTGGGGGTATTTAGACTTCGTTTCTTCCTCCGCTTCCCATGTCATCTTTTCCACATTCTTGCTTTCCATAAAACCTTCATGAAGGCTACCTCCGTATTCCGTAGCTTGCGGATTTGTCGGTCTAGGATGGCAATCGGAATTTCCTCGTATGACAAGTCCTCTGTATCTGTACATCATCTGTGGGCACCACTCGGGTAGGATCGCCAATGCACTTCCGTAGCATGGATACGTGAAAAATCGGATGGACAAACTCCAATTCTGTGGGAAATTCTAACTCATAATCTACTTGGACCACTCTCTGAATGATCCTATATGGCCCAATATACCGTGGGCTATGTTTTGCCTTTCTTGCCAAACCTCATCACACCCTTCATAGGTGACACCTTTAAGAATACCCAGTCATTAACCCCGAACTCTAAATCTCGTCGCCACACGTCAGAATATGACTTCTGACGACTCTGAGCTGTCAACAGTCGCTCCCGGATGAGCTTTATTTTTTCTATGGCCTGCTGAACCAAGTCTGGCCCATGTAATCCAGATTCTCCAACATCAAACCACCCAATAAGAGATCTGCACTTACGCCCATACAAAGCCTCGTACGGAACCATCTGGATACTGGAGTGGTAACTGTTATTATATGCAAACTCGATAAGAGGTAGATGTTCATCCCAACTTCTTTTAATATCAAACACACATGCTCGTAACATATCCTCGAGCGTCTGAATTGTGCACTCGGCTTGTCCATCAGTTTGTGGATGAAAAGTTGTGCTGAGATTCACCTGAGTTCCTAGACCTCTCTGAAATGACCTCCAAAAATGTGCTGTAAACTGGGCCCCACGGTCAGATATAATAGATACTGGTACTCCGTGTAGTCACACTATCTCCTTAATATATAATTTTGCATAATCTTCTGCTGTATATGTAGATCTGACCTGTAGGAAATGAGCTGATTTCGTGAGCCTATCGACTATCATCCATATGGAATTGAACTTACGATAAGAACGAGGTAAACCCGTGATAAAGTCCATATTTATCGCCTCCCATTTCCATGTCGGGATCTCTATAGTCTGCATTAGCCGTCCGGGCTTCTGGTGCTCTATCTTCACATGATGGTAACTAGGGCACTGAGCGACATACTTAGCAATGTTCTTCTTCATATCGTTCCACCAATACACATCTTTAATGCCATGATACATCTTCGTCGACCCAGGATGAATGGAGTACCACGAATGATGTGCCTCTAACATAATCCTGTCTCGTAGCCCTACTATATCTGGAACACACAAATGACCCCTGTATCTGAGAACCCCATCTCCCTTGAGCTCTAACAATGACTCCTTCTTTTGCGAAACTCGCTCTCTCAACTTGACCAACTCTGGATCCTCGTACTGCCTCTCCTTTACTTAAGTTATGATGGATGATTTTGCAGTATTTTGGAGTACAACTCCACCATTGACAGAGTCTACTAACTGAACCCCAGACAAGCCAATTGGTGAATATCTCTAGTTAATTGTCTTTTCTCGGACTCTACATGTATTAAACAACCCATAGATCGGTGACTTAAGGCATCTGCTACCACATTAGCTTTGCCTGGATGGTAGAGAATGTTAACATCGTAATATTTCAATAACTCAAGCCATCGCCTATGTCGCAAATTCAATTCTTTCTTCTTGTAGATATATTGCAGCCTTTTATGATCTATAAATACATCAACGTGAACGCCATATAAATGATGCCGTCATATCTCAAGTGCATGGACAATTGCAGCTAATTCGAGGTCGTGGGTCGGATAATTCCGCTCATGCTTCCTTATTTCCTTTAAGCATACGCAATTAATTTTCCATGTTGTATCAGGACATATCCTAACCTGACATCTAAGGCATCACAATACATGACATAACCATCTGGACCCTTTGGAAGTACTAGAACTGGCGCTGAAGTCAATTTGTTCTTAAGCTCCTGGAAACTCTGCTTGCAAGCATCAGTCCACTGAAACTTAGCTCCCTTCTGAGTTAACTTAAATGGGCATTCTAATTTTTTTTCAATTCACGAAATTCCCTCTTTCGAAGGCCCAAACTTCATCTATCACGATTATACCTTTATTCCACTACCAGGACAGCAATCCATCTCTTCTAAATGCTGCTAGTCTTAGACTCATTTGAGTTCATTCAGGCTATACTGAGCCTTCTATAACTTATAGAAACTATCATCTCTCTTATGAGCTTAACCCCAAGGACTTATCCATTCTTGTCGCTCTACCATACTTTAGCTTGTGACCTATACATATCTATTTATACTTATTCGTAACCTTCCTTCAACTTGCTTGCACCATAGATTTCCTTATGTTATTTTGGAACATCAAGCGAGATATCACATACAGAGAAAGCTACGAACCTATGTCGGTGTCGTTGGTCTAGGTCAAGTCTTTACTGCCTCAATATTTTGTTTATTAACTTGAATACCTTCATATGAAATTATATGCCCGAGGAAAGCTACAAAATTCAACCAGAATTCACATTTAGAGAATTTTGCATACAACTTCCTTTTTTTGTAAAACTTTGAGCACGGTATGCAAATGATCTGCGTGCTCTGTCTTTGAACGAGATTACACCAGTCTATCATCAAACAATGCAATCATGAATAGATCTAGAAAGGGTATGAACGCTCGGTTCATCAAGTCCATGAATACTGCTGGGGTACTAGTCAAACCGAATGACATAACACGAAACTCAAACTGCCCGTATCTAGTCCTGAATGTTGTCTTTGGAATATCTTTCTCTCCAACCCTTAACTGATGGTACCCGGACCACAAATTTATTTTTGAGAAACACTTGGCACCTTCCAAGTGATCCAATAAATCATCAATCCTCATGATCGGGTACTTATTCTTGATCGTCACCTTATCTGACTATCTATAATCAACGTTAGCATAACAAGAAGCCAATCAATCCATATCCATTATAACATCAAATTCTACCCAACCAAGTGCCACATACCTCATCCTTATTTGTTATCAAACTTATGACGGGTCATAATGGGCCACATCTATATATACGTAACAATATTATGACTTAATTCATAGAACTCATTCAAAGCAAACAAATTTTTTTTATATAGATGCATAAGGGCCGACAAGGCCGTAGACATGTCGTACCCAAAACTATATACATGATATTGTCTGCAAAACCCTTAAGAAAACATAACCATAATATATACAAGTCGGGACGGGGCTCCCTACGTCCTCATAAAACAATCTCACATAGTCAGAACCCTGACTTGGTAATACTCCAAGAAGATGTGGAACTCACTAACCAAAAACTGACATCTGGAGGAAGTCTACAATAGAGGGTCCTCGCCTCGTCGTATATGAGAACCTCGACCAGACACACTTCAAAGCGGAACCTTCATATCCTTATCACTTACCTTCTTCCTCTTGGCCCGACTACTATTCTCTTCCTCTGCGTATCCCATAACATACACGGACGAACCTTGATTGTCAAACTCCCAAGACTGTGGACTATCTGGAACCTTAGAAGAGCTGTTGTCCGCAAATACCTTGACATAATTTTGAGCCTGAGGGGAACCCGGTTGTGCCAATCCGTGCACCACTCCCCTCATACCCTGATCAACGGGCTGTGATAATGAAACTAAGGGCCTTGGTGAGGTCGGAACTCCTCTCACCCCATCTGCTGCCGGAGTGGTCGAAACAACTCGAACGAATGACTTATATGGATCCTCGGATGGATCCCCCTCAATAGAACCCATGATATTCGATGGGTCTGACTCTATAGTGTAACTTATATCTCTTTCTAACACTTTCGTAGCCTTCTAACATGCTATAGCGGCCTGCGCCTGTCGTCTAGTAGTAATAGGCATCACTAAAAAACATAAATAAGGTAAAGATTAGGAGTGGATACTTGTGACTCAGGTCTATCGCACAATCTGGATTAGAAAGAAAAGTAACCATCCTAAATATCCTGTAGCCTACTGTTTATAAGTGCGGTGCACAACACACCCATAAACAAGACTCTACGAGACACGATTTGTAGACTCCCTAGGACATAACTGCTCTGATACCACTTTTGTTATGCCCCGAGCCTGGGGGCGAGACCGGCACCCGGTGCCTCATTTATCCTTGCGTACCAACTTGCGACTCAGGAATTCTAGACATATAATGTCATACTTTAGCAAGGGGCCACATTGCAAGACAATTTGTGAAATAAAATATAAAACTGAATAGAGACTAACGCTGACTAAATGTCGACATAAAGCTGGGGAGGCAAGGCCGTCGTTACTACTATAACTGACAAGCCAACAAAATATATGTACAGGGCCTACAAGCCCAACATACTGCACTAACTGACAAGATATGTCTACAAGTCTCTACTAATAGATGTGCTGTAATCGGAATAGGACTCCGACCTACCCATAATCTATCTACATACATACACGAGATGTACACAAAACTTTTAAACCTCGCAACTCTGAAGGACGGGGAGCTTACCGATAAAGCTGAACTCGGGCAACAACTACTGAGGAGGTCTACCTGTCTGTCTGTCTGAATCTGCACGCATGAAATGCAGCGCCCCCATGAAGGGACGTTAGTACGAAATAGTGTACCGAGTATGTAAGGCAATATATTAAAAGCTAAAACTGAACTGATAATCTAAACATATGCTCACCTGCTGATACTGATTCAACTCTCTCAGTATAGTAAGTAAAATAGTTGTCCGGCCCTATAAGGCTCGGTATATATATATATAACTGCTCTGCCATAGTAGGCTTGCTCATACGCGTTCGGCCATACTAGGCTCTGTATCTCGACCAACTGGGATCGCTCATAGGCGCTCGGCGACAGTAGGCTTGGTATATAACTTACCATATGATAAGAGGTTTCCCAATAGGGGCTTGCCCATCGATTATAGCTCGATAGTAATGAAATACTGTAATACTGTATATATATATATTATGTGCTCTCTTGACTAGAAAAAGACAATACTCAATTGGATATTAAGTCCCGATAAGGAGAATACTGTAACTTACAAGACTAAGAAAATATACTTAAATTTCGGGATATGAATTTTTCCTTATGCCTCGTTAACAAACTCGTGTAATTACGAGATCATGACAAAATAAAGAAAGGGCTTAGCCTTAACATACCTGAAGTAGGGAAAAATCCGTATGATATTCTTGAGAAGGTTTACACCGTACTCCCTTAAAATTTGCAAAATTTCTATTCGATTTATTAAGGATCCGTACCCTTCTATGTTAGTTTCAGATTGCTTTCAACGTTGGCTTCAGGTTGCAGTGAAATTCTTCTAGTGTGAGCACCAACAAAAGCAAAAATGGGATTTACACCGTACTCCCTTAAAATTTGCAAAATTTCTGTTCGATTTATTAAAGATCCATTCCCTTCTATGTTAGCTTCAGATTGCTTTCAACGTTGGCTTCAGGTTGCAGTGAAAATTCTTCTAGTGTCAGCACCAACAAAAGCAAAAATGGGATTTACATGCACGCTTGGTTTATAAATTTCAGAAACTTCAATTGCATCTAACGTCACAATGGACTTATTTGATGGCTTGACAAGAATTTCGTTGAAAACTTTGTAGGAAAATTCTAACGCATGGTAGTGTCCTTGTACTCAAAATATGAGAATGAGATGTTTTTGTACTTTAACCCATTACATTTATAAGTAAAATATTATGAATGATGTGTTTTCTTATTAACACATTACTTGCCACCTACCAAAATGACTAAGAGTCATTTGGTTAAGAATTGACTTGCTGCCATATGGGGGTGGGGTGGGAAATGTTAATCTTTAACCACTTATTAGGCAATTAGGTAATGCCCCGTTATTCGGTAATTAATCAATTACCCGCATAATTAAAAATTATCTCAAATTACTTAAAATTTTACTCATTTTAAATATACTTTATACATCATACTAATCAAGGTCATATGGTACCTTGTATGATTCTAGTCCATAAATATCGGGTATTATAGCTCTGATCGTATTTTATCCCCAAATCGACAACCTTTAACGAAACTCACTTTCTTCTATTTATTTACCTTTTCTCCTTCACGAATTTACTCATCATGTGTTTAAAATAACCTAATGCTTATAATCTCAAGAAAATATCATCCCCGAGTCCACGTCAGTTAACTGGAGACGAAACTTTAACGTACGAAAAATGCGAGATGTAACATTAACACACACCCAAGCCTAATTCTTGAAGCATCACAATATACCATGAATTCATCTGTACCCCTGGCAGCGTCAACACCGGCGCCGTAGTCAATCTTGATTCCAACTCCCGAAAGCTTCTTTCACAAGCATCACACCATTAGAACTTAACTTCTTTCCGAGTCAATTAAGTCAACGGAGAGGCAAGAGTAGAGAACCCCTCCACAAACTTCCTGTAATACCTTGCTAAGCCCAAGGAACTATGAATCTCGGTTGGCGTTATAGGTCTAAGCCAATTCTTCACCACTGCAATCTTTTGAGGATTAACCTTAATTCCTTCCCTGGATACAACATGACCCAAGAATGTGACAGACTCGAGCCAAAATTCACATTTTAAAAACTTCGCATACAATTGGTGCTGATGAAGAGCATGCAAAACTGCCATGAGATGATCGGCATGGTCCTCTCAACCTCGTGAATACACAAGAATATCGTCAATGAACACCATCACAAAGGAGTCGAGAAAAGGCTTGAAAACCCGATTCATAAGATCCATGAAAGCCGACGGGGCATTCGTTAGCCCAAAAGACATTACGAGAAATTCAAAGTTCCCATACCGGGTCCAGAAAGCAGTTTTCATAATATCCTACTCCTTAATCTTCAATTGGTGGTACCGTACTGTAAATCAATTTTGGAGAAGTACCTAACACCCTGTAACTAATCAAACAAATCATCTATTCTTGGTTGTGGGTATTTATTTTGATTGTGACTTTGTTGAGCTGCCGGTAGTCAATACACATACGTAGTGACCCATCTTTCTTTCTCACAAAGAGAACCGGTGCGCCCCATGGCGATACCCTCAGTCGGATAAAATCCTTCTCTAACAAATCCTTCAATTGTTCCTTTAGCTCCTTCAATTCTGCCGGTGCCATCCTATAGGGTGGAATACATATAGGTTGCATGCCTGGCATCACATCAATCTCCCTGTCTGGTGGAATCCCAGGGAGCTCATTAGGAAAGACCTATGGGAATTCATTCACAACTGGCACAAATTCGAGTGTAGGTGCCTTAGTAGTTGTGTCCATAACTTGGACCAAATGTAAATACACCCCTTGTTGATCATCTCTGTGGCCTTAAGGTAAGAAATAAACCTACCTTTTGGAATCACATTATCCCCCTTCCACTCAACAATTGACTCATTAGGAAATTCAAACCTCACATTTCTAGTTCGGAAATTGAGCTTGGAAAAACATGAATAAAGCCAATCCATTCACATAATTACATCTAAATCAACCATCCTCAATTCAATGAGATCGGCCACGGTGTCCCGACTACGCACCGTGACAACACAACCCCTATAAACTCGTGCGACCATAATAGACTCGCCAACCGGAGTAGAAACAAAGAAGGTAACGGGAAGTTGTTCTCGTTCTATCCAAAATTCCATAGTAACATAAGGGGTAACATAGGACAAGGTGGAACCGGGATCAATAAGAGCATATATATCATGAGATTACAGTCATTATACCTGTGACAACATTTGGAGAAACCCATGCACTTTGGAGACAACTCATAGAATTAAAACGACTAGGTCCTCCTGAACTCTGCGCACCACCCCTAGATGCACCACTCCCTGCTGGTGATGGAGTGCCTCCAGTAGGAAGGGGTGTTGAAGATGTAGCAGCTGCAGAACTAGATGGCTGTGTTGTGCCCCTGCCCGCACACTGGCGGGATGAACGACACTCCCTATGAATATGACCCCCCAACCCGCACCCGTAACATATAGGTAGGTCCATCTAGCAGATCCCCAAGTGCATATTCGCACACCTAGGGCATGCGAGTCTCTACCGCTACTAGAATCTCCCTCCTGATCGGCCATGATGGTGGGGTCCCCTGCTGCCCTGATTGGGCCTAAAACGACTCTCATGCTACTGACTGGACCCTGTTGGCGGTGCATTGGCTGAAGACTGAGCTACAAACTGTGATGGCCCTAATGACCCTCCCCTAAAAGCTTACCTCCCCCACCTAATGACTCCCCAAAGTTGCCCTCGGACCGGGCCTTACTGGTACCCTCTCGATCCATTCTGTTCTTCAACTTACGGTTCTATGTAGCTTGAGCCAATACTACAATCTTCCTATAGTTCATATTTGTATTCAAGGCAGTTGTAGCGACCTCATTGATAACCAATAGGCTAAGACCCTGCACAAACACGAGCACTCTAGACTCCATAGTAGGCAACATGAGAATGACATATTTAGACAGACGCGCAAACTCTATGTGATTCTCCCACACACTCTTACTTCCTTGATTAAGGTTCTCAAACTCTGCGGCATGAGCTGCCCTAGTCTCGGCCGACAAGAAATGGTCCATGAAAGCGTCAGCAGACTCGCTCCACCTCGCTGGAGGGCTCCCCTCCCCCCTAGAGTCCTCCCATAGCTCAAACCAAGAATAGGCCACTCCTTTCAGGCGGTAGGCGGCCAACTCCACTCCCTCTGTCTCAGCAGTGCACATAACCCAGAGAGTATTATGCATCTCATCAATGAAGTCTTGTGGGTCCTCCTCGGGATTAGCACTCGTGAATACGGGAGGATCCAACTGAAAAAACCTGTTCACCATAGAACTACTAGAATCCCCTTGTTGACTAGAAGAAACGGATACAACATTTGATCTCTGGGCTTGAAAAGCCACTGTCTGTATCAACATCTGGATAGCTCCCCTAAGATTAACATCAGAAACACCAGAATCGGAAGCTGGAGCTGGTGGTGAAATAGGAATATCAGTTGGAGGAACCGTTGCACCCTCAGTAGGTGCAGGAACTGGTGTGGCCTAGTCAGGTGTAATGGAATCATGCAATGTAGCAATCGGGGGATTATCCTCACCCCTCGGGTATTCAGTCACCTCACCAAATAAAGGGTAAACTTCCACTCCTAAGGCGGCATTGGCTCCTTGGCCAGTTCTTGCTCTCTTCTTAGATGCCATGTACTGAATTTTAAAGGAATGCACGAGTTAGAGGAGGAACAATTTCATAATCAGTTTCATCGCACGATCCGGAATATCAAATAAGGGTATTTTTCCTAAATGTCCAAGTAGCCTCCGACTTATAGATGTGGTCGATAATACGCCGATGAGAAGGACTCTACTAGACACGGTTTTGAGACATCTTAGGACACTTTAAAACCTTAGGCTATGATACCAAGTTTGTCATGCCCCATCCTCAGGAGGTGCGACCGACTCTCAACCTAGCGAACCCGATCGAGCAAGCTTGTTAGATTCTTTCTACCCAACTCACCCATGATCAATAAAAGACATGATTTCATAAATTATATAGTAGGAAGTTCATACATACAATACTAAATCGTTCCATTAGCTATTTCTCCTTTAAGCCTAAAAATACACATATTCTTATAGTTTGAGTGGAACAAGTGATCAAAACACAACATAACTTGTTTATCATTCCCAAAACCCATATACAACCTACATAGTGTCTATGGAGCCTCTAAAATATACAAAAGAATCTATGATAGTGCCGGTGACAAGTCCCCGTGTATACCTTAAGACGTGATAATAATATGAAAAAGATACAATAAGTGACAACATGATGAAGTGGGGTTCACCAAGTCTGGTGGGAAGAGGATGTGCCACTAACGTTGATTAACACTGCCTGTTATTGAACCATTTTCATCCATTTAAAAATGCAGCGCCTCCGGCAAAAAGGACATTAGCACCGTCGAATAACACTAGTATGTATAGCTAAACACCATCTCAATAGAGTGAATAATAATACAAGAGGAACATTCAAGAATTCAGTAAGAGCTTTAAATAATCTTAAAACAACAAGTTAAAGATCACATAAGTTTTCAAGTCAGTTTCCACGTTATTAGGTTGGGTGATCTTTAGTGCCGATATCCCACAATTCACAATACAACCGTAATCTTACAGGGAGTCCGATCATGACCCGATCGGCTAGGTCGTCTCACTTGAGACATCAACCATAACCACAATTTCAATTATTGTTTCAGCACAGTCACCACCATGTGTGCGGCATGGCATCCGATCACGGCCCAATCGGCTAGGCCGTCTCACCCAGGATGTTACCTTTTTCAATCAATAATCTCACATCATACTTCTTTCATATCTTTTCGATTCATTGGCACTAGTGATCACGATTACAAAGACTTCTTGGCACTTGGCCGTATTACATAGTTCCAGTTCCTTTTTTTCACATTCAAATATCAATATCTTTATCAACAACAATAAGGCTTCCCATTCAAGACATTATATTCACATATGAGCAATTTGGGCATCTTAGGCACATAGAGACTTTTCATACAATTTGGCATAACAACTTTTATTTCGATCTTGACATGAAGTCTTAACATTTCTAGCACATATTCCACGTTTTGAACACATCCTAAAATGGAAAGATAACATGATGGAGCATTTAGATAAAATATTGAATATACATCTTTCCACACAAACACATTAGGAATAACCAATTCTATAATGATCAATTTGGGACTTACACTAATTTCATGAATACCGTGTGCTTCATTTCTAAGAAGAAAGGGTGTTTAGCCAACGTACCTCAATTAAGATTCTTAAAACTTTAAGATGTTCCGGAATATTAGCAACTTCAATCTATTTTAGCAATATAACAAAAATTGAATCAAAAATTAGGAAAACGATTATGATTCTAGCTCACTTGAGCATTTTATCAAACAATATGTATGTATTAAAGTTTAAAGGCCTACAACCCACTCTTTACCATTTTGTTTTAGCCCACAATCTTATTACACTCTTTCATCACACATGCATGCAAGATAAGCAACTCTCATCCCCATGAACTATCTTACTAATTGTAACGACCCGACTTGTCGTTTTAAGAATTAACGTCCCGTTCAATGACTTAAGGTCCCGAAAAACTTCATAATATGTATTATGACCCGCGGGGGTGGTTGAGTTTGATTTTCAGAAGATTTAGAATTTAATTGAAAGAGAAATTCTCATTTTTGAAACTTAAATGGAAAGAGTTGACCAGAGAGTTGACTTTTGAGAAAACGACCTCAGAATAGAATTTTGATGATGTCAATAGCTTTGTATGGTGATTTCATACTTAGACGCATGCTCGGATTTGGATTTGGAAGTGCGTAGGACAATTCGACGCATTTTGGCAAAAGTTGAAAAATAGACGATTTTCGGAAAGTTCGATCGAAGGTTGATTTTTTTATAGCAAGGTCGGAATCTGATTCTGGAAATTGGAATAAGTCCGTTATGTCACTTATGACTTGTGTGCAAAATTTGAGGTCAACCAGACTTGATTCGATAGGTTTCGACATTGAATGTAGAAGTTAGAAATTTCATAATAAATTAAAGTTTCAAGTGAGTTTGCACAAAACCTAACTTCAAACGAGTATAACTCTCTTGATATGAAGATTTATATGGTGTGTTACATATCAAAAGAAAGGTATATGCATCTAGTTTCCAATTCTTCAGACCGTTCTTCATTTGGAAACTTCTACAATACGTTATGACCAAATTACCAAAGGCTGGAAAAATGTAATTCTGCGATCGCAAAATCATTATGCGATCGGAGAAGTAGTTATGCGACCGCAAAATGGTCGCAGACCTGGACAACACAACCCAGTTATGGGCACCGATTTTGCGGTCCATTTTGCGACCCGCACAACAATTGTGCGGTCCATTGTGCGACCACATAAATGAGTTCAAAGAGTTAATTTTCCTATTTTCATAACCCGATCCCATTTTGATAAATAGGCTTTGGGGTTTATTTTGGGGCAATTATCTGAGGTTTTTTAGAGAGAAGTGAGAGTGTTCTAGAGAGAAGAAGTAGATGAAGTGTTTTGTTCATCAAGATCTTGTCCAAACTTTAAAATCTAATAAGAAAATCTCACAAGTTCTTCATCTAAGAGGTAAGGTTCCACACCCTAGTTTTTCAATTTCGAATTTGGGTAGAAGATGGTTGATTAGGAGTATGATTCTTGGGTATGATAGT
>AWOL01S0069260.1:0-18867 GCA_000715115.1 Nicotiana otophora | reverse complement strand
CGAGGCAACCAAAAGGTGTATTTCTAAACATGTGTACTCTTTTTCCTTCACTAAGATTTTTTTCCCATAGTGTTTTTTCTAATAAGGTTTTAACGAGACACATTATCTATGGACATCCAAGGGAGAGTGTTATAAGAAAAATCAAATTATGGTGGATGTGCACTCTTCCTCCATGATCTTCTCAAATGCTTAATGACATATTCAATGACATATTTTTATGCTTAATGACATATTCAATGACATATTTTTCTTCACTTTTTATGCCTATATAAAGGCCTTGTAATAGATAGGAAAATACACACAATTGAAGAAGAAATACTTTTCCTTCTCTCTATCTCCATTTCTTGTTCATGTTTTACTAAATTACTTTTATTTCATAACTTGTTCTTATTCATGTTTTACTAAATTGCTTTTATTTCATAACAAATATAGTGTTCTCATCCAAAAAGTAAATAAGAATGAACGATTGGGCTGTATAACATAAGTGGAGCATACGGGATTGGCCCATATTGGAACGTTTGTACAATATGGAGTGTGGACTTCATTTTGCTTTTTTGCTTTACCGCTTGTAGCAAAGGTTGATATCTTATTTATTATAAATAAATATCCTTTTTGAAAAATTATCTCCTATAGCTACCTTTTAATTTATATAGTAAAATATCTATTTATGGTCACTTCCTACCTTTAAGCCATTAAATACGCTGTATATTATTTTTCTCTTTCCTTCTTTCTTTTTTTTTCTCTCACAAAATTACCGTATAGGAAGTAAACTTCTCTATCTCTATCTCTCTCTTCCTCTCTCCTCCTTTTCATTTCCTCTTTCTTCTCTTTTTTCCCCCGATTTTTTCCTCCGCTGCTTTAGAAACCCTAGCAGGGGCTGTGTTCCGCCAATGACAGATCCGGCCGGTGACCACTTTCCCCCTTCCTTGTTGTGTTGCATTCAACTTTTTTTGCTCCAAATAGTTGTGGTAAGTAGAAACAAAGATCTGGAGAAATACAAGTGCAGATCTCAAAATTTTCAAAGCAGAAATGAGAGATTCACTACCTGGACGACTCGGAGGGCGCCGGTACCCGCGGTGACGCCCCACATGGCGGCGGCCTGGATATCGGTGTATTGGGGACGGAGTTTGGGGCTGAGAAACTTGAAGAGTCTGTTACCTTGTTTTCATTGTATTTCAATGTATCTCGTTGTATTTTATTGTATTCAGTGTCTTTAGTTTTTTCTACTTTTTCAATATATTCACTGTATTTAACTGTATTCAATGTAATTATATAATTTCAAAGCTTCACTTTATTTCACTGTTTTGTCCAATAGTATATATTCAGCAATATGTATTCAATGTATTGTAGAATGTATTCATATATTTTTTTAAATTAATATAATTTATGTATTCAGATGTATATATGTATTTAAATGTATCTACAGTATGTATTTATATGTTTTTGCAGTATAGATGACCTGTTATACTTAATGTATTTAATGTATTTTTATGTATTTAATTGTATTCAATGTAATTATATAATTTTAATATATAAATCTATTTGTAAAGATACCATTAAAAAATATTTTAGTAAAGATACCACTAAAAAAAGAAAGGATGGATTGAATCTCTGAAGATTGCTCTGTTTTGGGGGTATTTTTCGGTTGAGAATCTTTTCTAGAACTGAAAATACAATTTTTGTGTGTTATAATTGAGTTTGTTGAGTTATATTAGGAGTCTATCGCGTTAATTGATTCACTTACCGTTTTTAAACAGCTGAATCCCTTTTTTCGCAAATTTCGTTACTGTATTCATGAATACAGCTCGCGAATACATATGAATACAGTCTATACGTTAGCTGTAATTCCCTTTTTTTCGCCGACTTTTCATAGTGTATTCATGAATACATTAGCTTAAATACATCGAATACACTCTATAACAAGTTAAAACATAGTTGTAGGGAGTAATTTAGTAAATGGTAGTTATGACAAGCTAATAATCACTAAAACATAGTGGTTTCTGAAAAATTCTCTTTTGAATTTTCCTTTTATAAACTACTTGATACAAACATAAATCGTGGGCGAAGTACACATATAATCTGAGATTAGCCTATACTTATTTTATCCTGAAAATGTTTAACTAAAAATCTTAATTTCAGGACAATTCGGGACATGTGTCCCGAAAAGTTTAACGGGTGAAAAATGAAATGCATGACGCATTTACTAATTCCTAAATAAGAGTCATTTATAGTTGCTAGTTGGTGTCACATAAATCATCAATAATTATTTTAAATTCACACTGGATATTTGGTTTAACGCTCTTTAGAAAGACTAATCCAGAATTTGTCCTTAAAGATTTTTCTTCCTTCTCATTCTTAATAGCAAAAATAATCATAGTGCTTTGCATTGAATCTAATTTATTGGGGAAAAAAAGGGTCGTGACTAGGGTGTTAAAATGGAAAAAAGAAAATAAATAATCACTCATATTATCCACTAAAATATAGATTGGATAATGAATATTTTAAAAACGGATCAAATAAGAATATTACCCATATTATCTATTTTTTAAATGAGTAACCACTGAATATCCAATGGGTAATCCAGTCAAAAGCTCCCCAAAAGGATTTTCGCCTTTATAAAATCCCCCTTTTTACCCTAATTCCCACACTTTCTCTCACGCTCAGTTGCCTACCCCCTCCTCCCCCCAAATTTCACCCTAATTCTCATACTCTCTCACTTTAGTATACCCTAACTCTCAAATTGCTCAAAAGAAAGAGTTTGATTCACTGGTTTTGCTTTAGTTGCATGTTGATAATTTATGAATGATTCTAAAGAGTTGAGACATAGATAATTCCAAGTCTTAAGCTCATTTTATAAATATTACTTTATAAAAAATAAAAAAAAAGACTTACTATAAATATGTGGGAAGTATTTTAATTTTTAGCAAACGCAGCTTTATAACTTTTCTTGGTGAAATCAGCTTGGATCTTTTTGTTCTAGTGGAGTCCCTGTTCTATGATAGATAGATTCTTCCAAATTAGGTAAGCACTGGATGGTGCCTTAACGGAACATATGTTTGCAAATGGCAGCAAATTCATATTACAGGTTGAGGCTAATGTGAAGTCATGAATGGATAATACGATTATCTATTTATCCGCCGGTTAACCTGTTTTTTATTCGTATTAAATATGGTTCGGATCGAATATTTTATCCAACATTATTACCCGTTTTTTATTCGAATCCATATGTAATCAAATCTTTATTCGTTTAATTAGAATCAGTAGTTTTGACAAAAATGGTCATACATGAGCATTGCTATTTCTGCAAGAGTAGCGTTTTTAATTGATTCACAGAGTAAATCTGTTCAATTTCATATAAAACGTTTTTGTCCTGAAAATATTGCATTTATGTTTTTAAAGATGGATTTGAGACGAAAAAGTTGACTCCTTTCGAAATAAGTGGAGAACTAATTAATGTTTGTCTCTTAATGAAAAAGTAAAATGAATATAGATTTTAATAACTATATTTAAATAAGCCAAGAGAAAAACAAAATAGTAACTCAATAATATTTCTGTCTATTCATGTCGCCTTACCTTTTTTGCATCCATTTTTTCTTTCTTAAGTTTTGATTTAACACGTCTTAGTGCTAGAGATTATGAAACCAAGGCTAGATTCAAACAAAGGAAGGGTCATATATTAATATAAGTAGGGAAAATGCCATTCAAAGATGCATGTAATATTATGCAGAATATGTCCCCAAAAGCATATATGCAGATAGACAAAATTAAAAAGTTTCTCTTTCATGAATCTAAGGTATATTCATCGTTTAATTCGAGTTTTGATGGAAGAAATTGAGATTTCTGCAAAACCTTTCAAAAACGAAAATTTTAGATTTGAAGGTCGATTCGTTATCGGAATTTGATAAAATTGGTGTGGTTGAACTCGTATCGGAATGGGTGTTCAGATTTCGTGAAAATTCTGTCGAGTTCCAAGAGGCGGGCCCCGCGTTGACTTTGGTTGATTTTTTAATATAAAATTTTAAGTCGACGTTGTATTATCCAAAATTATTTTCAATGAATTTTAGTGAAGTTATACAATCAATTTGGATAGATTTGAGCTGTCCGGAGGTCAATTCAAGCAAGAAGGCTATTTTAGAACATCGGCCTAACTTCATAAAGGTAAGTAACTTGCCTAACCTTGAGTGGGGGAATTACTTCTTAGGCATTGAGTCTTATGTGAAAATTGTGTAATTGAAAACTATGTACGCGAGGTGACGAGTACGTACTTGGTTTATATGTGCAAATTATATCGGTTGAAATTTGAAGACGCTCTTATGTATTAAATTGAAAAATTATGTGAACATAGTAAATCCTTGATTTGTCATGCCGCATTCCCTGTTAGTCGAGTTTGTATTTTGTATGATAATTTGGTGTGATTATCACTTGGATTTTTATGTAAATTTCGTGTGTTTGTTGATTTGATATTTCTTGAAAATAATCACATTATGGATTTTTCATCTGCAAATAATTAAGTAAAAAAGTTTAAATTGAGGCGTTTATATATTTATCTAAAATTTAGATTAAAGAAGGTGGTGTCCTATGATGAGTTATTTTTCCATCCTTGTGGTTCTTTTTGAGATTTTATATACATTGTGTTGAGTCGTGTACTATCTGTTGTGAAATTAATTGACTTTATTGTATCTTTGGAATGGTTGTGCCCTGCAGAAAATTTGTATGATTAGCATTATCTCCTATTTTATCTTTATGTTAAATTGACCTAGTGGATATTTATTTCATCTTAAATAAGATTGCTTCTCTTTTGCTTTACATTGTCCGACTTTTATCTTAGTCGCATAATTTTTAGCTTTACGCGCTTGTAACGAAAGATTTATATCTTGTCGTGGGAGAATCCAAATAATGAACCGTTTGATTTCTCAAAAATTACACTTAAATATCTAAAACATATCCAAAACTTAGAATCAAACACCTTCAGAATCGCCCCCGATAATATTTTAAAACCAACTTTAGATTCCACCACGTTGAAAATTTCAGATTTGCGCAGTTTCACCAAAAATATCATATCTTGGTGTAGAAAATTCAAAATTACGAACCGTTTGATTTTTTGACAACTTACAAATCTATAACATATCCAAAATTTAAGATTTAATTCCTTAATGATAGTTTCAGATAATAGTTCGAAATCAATATTAAATTCTGACGCGACGATGATTTCAGATTTGCACGACTTCACCAAAACTTTTGTATCTTGATGTAGGAATGTCAAAATCACGAACCGTTTGATCTATTGGAAACTAAACTTCCAAATATATAACATATCCAAAATAAAAAATTTAATGCATTAAGGATATATTCAGATAATATTTCGAAATCAATACTAAATTCTGATACATTGACGATTTCAGATTTGCGCGACTTTGCCAAAAGTTTTGTATCTTGAAGTAGTGACGTCGAAATCATGAACCACTTGATTTATTGGAAACTAAATTTCAAAATCTAAAATACATCCAAAATATAAAATTAAATACCTTAAGGATAGTTTCAGATGATAGTTCGAAGTCGACTTTGGTTTCTGATATGCCGACAGCTCCAAATTAGCGCGACTTCACCAAAACAACTTTGTATCTTGGTGTGGAAGCCTTGAGATTGTAAGACATTTTTAATTGTCAGAAATTGAAATTCAAGAGCTTCATTCTCACCAAATGCCTTGGGTTCAAGTCTCACTGAATTTGAAACACCGTGCAGGCAAAACAGCAAAAAACAAACTTGAAGGTTTGGCGAACATGAAGGCATAGCGAATCCCCGGACTTCAATGAAAATGCTTGGCAACCCCCTAAAAGATATTGATAATTTCATTGAAGACACCAATTTACCATAGTGGCTTGCCCCCTTTAAATCAAATGGGATCCAAAGTTTAACAGAATAATGGTATCTCAACTTGACTTTCAAGTGTTGATTGAATGGATTACATTCCATCGTACTTCATTCGGACAACGATTAGGGGATTATATATCTTTTGAACTTATGCGACTGAACTCAGAATGAAAATCTAAGTTGCTTGTGTACCTCGGTGAAGAGGATAAAGTCATGCCGTAGTTCAGAATGGTTGATATATTTTTTATATATGTCCTAACTCTTGCCTAGGCCACCTCTTTCGAGGGTTTTCAACCTAGCGGACTATTTTTTTATGTCCTAACTTTTGCCTAGGCCGCCTCTTTTGAGGTTTTCAACCTAGCGAATTTTTTTATTCTTTTGGGCCGTACACAGTTTATACTCTTGCGGGCTAGGAGTATAGGAACATGCAGTTTAGGCTCATGCATCAAGGAGCGTTGCAACTTCAAGGATAATACTTCTTCAAAAACTTGCCATTGATAGGGCCGATTCTCATGCCATCTGCATCAACCAGCTTGTAAGCCCCACTTGAGTAAGCTTCTTGTACGACATATGGCCCATTCTAGTTTGAAGTGAACTTCCCTATAGGTTTATAGGAAGTAATAATGGGTCTTGGTATGGCAAGGACTTGATCTCCTACTTGAAAGGATCTCGGGTAAACTCTTTTATTGAAGGCGCGAGACAATCGAGCTTGATAACATTCAAGACTCTGTTGAGCTTCCAACCTCTTCTCATCAATAGCCTCCAACTCTGCTAATCAAAGTCAAGCATTTTCTTCATCAGTGATTCCTTCTTGAATAGCCAATCGTAATGTAGGTATTTGACGCTCGAGTGGCAAGACGACTTCGACTCCATAAACGAGTGAATAAGAAGTCGCTTGTGTTGGCGTGCGGTGATTCGTCCTATATGCCCATAGAGCTTCTTCCATACGGTAATTCCAATCTCGTTTGGATTTGGAGACGACTTTCTTTAACAAGTTGCATAGATTTTTGTTGAATGCCTCAGCTAGACTATTGGCGGCATTATTGTACATCGAAGAGTTACATTGCTTGAAGCCAAAGAGATCACAAATCTTGTTCATCAAGCTATTATCGAATGGCTTTCCATTATCTGTTATTATATAACGAAGAATGCCAAAGTGATAGATTATGTTTACTCGGATGAAACTTGCAACATTTTCCTTCTTTACCTCCTTAAAAGCAACTGCTTCAGCCCATTTTGAGAAGTAGTCGGTTGAAGCCAATATGTATAGGTGCCCACCAGAGGACTTTGGCAGTGGTCCAACAACATCCAATCCCCACGCGTCAAACGGCCAGGATGCCATAGTCGGGTGCAACACTTTAGGAGGTTGATGAATAAAATCCGTATGGAATTGACAAGCCTTGCATCTTCAAGAGTAGTCCAAGTAATCTTTTACCATCGTTCACCAATAATATCTCATCCTTTTTATATGAAAGTGGAGCTTTAGTCTAGATTGGTGTGACCCACATACCCCAGAATGTGCCTCTTGCAAAGCTTGGAGTGCTTCTTCTTTCCCTAAGAATCGCAAGAGTACTCCCTCGAATGACCTTCTGTATAGAGTATCTTTGTAGAAAAGGAAGCGAGGTGCACGACGACGGATTTCAGTCCTTCTCCTCGGATTTTCTGTCCCATAGCTTAAGTAGTCGATAATGGGTTATCGTCATTCTTCTTTCTCATCTTCAGAATCAGCGACAAGATGCTTGAGTTCATTTCCTTCACCTCCAACCTCATTTGGCGACGGTACTATCCATATTTTGTCAGACAGTAACTTGTGCTTGATCAGGCAAGGTTAATGATGAAGCTAGGGCAGCTAAAGCATCAACCTTATTGTTTTCTTTCCTTGGCACATGTTGAATAGTCACGTCACCGACCCATCCCATTAATTTTGTAGCATAATCATGATATGGGCGTAGTTCAGGTTTCTTGACCTCGTAACTACCTAAAAGCTGGTTGATCACCAACTGAGAGTCACCAAAGACTTGCAATTGCAATCTCTTTATTTCGACAGCCATTTCAAGCCCAAGTATTAGTGTTTGATACTCAGCAATGTTATTAGAGCAGAGTTGCGTCAACGTAAAAGAGTAGGGCAAAACTTTACCTTGAGAAGTGACAAATACTACACCAGCACCGGCTCCTCCGCGATGTGCAGCACCATCAAAGTACATCTTCCATGGAGGTTGAACTTCAATGGCTATTGCGTCCTCATCAGATAGTTCGTCAGTGAGCTCCCAATCATCGGGTATAGGGTGATCTGCCAAGAAGTCTGCCAATGCTTGTCCTTTTACAGCCTTTTGAGGGATGTACAAAATATTGAATTGTTGAAATTAGAGATACCATCTCGCTATTCGATCACTAAGAACAGGTTTTGACATCACGAACTTGATGGGATTTACTTTAGAAACAAGACGAACAACATGAGCTTGAAAGTGGTGCTTCAACTTTTGAATTGAGAAGACTAGCGAAAAACACAACTTTTCAATTGGCGAATAATTCAGCTCATTTAGTGTCATTATCCTGCTCAAGTAGTAAAGAGAGTTTTCTTTCCCCTCACTATTTTCATGGGCCAAGAGCGCTCCAAAAGACCTTTCTTGTTGTGAAATATATAGTATCAGCGGTTTTCCAAGTATAGGGGCTGCTAAAACCGGAGGCTTCATCAAGTAGGATTTAATGCTCTCAAAGGCATTGCTACACGTTTGGTCCCATTTGAAAGGGGCACCTTTATTCATACGGCGACTGAATGGTTGGCACCGCCCAACTAGGTTTGAGATGAATCTCCTAAGGTACGCCAACTTTCCTTGCAGACTTTTCAATTCGTGAATATCCCGAGGTTCGGGCATTTTCAAGATTGCATCTACTTTGGCTTGATCAATTTCAATCCCTCGATGTCGGACAATGAAACCAAGGAACTTTCCGGAAGTAACTCCAAAGGCGCATTTCAATGGATTCATCCTAAGTTGGTACCTCCAAAGCAACTCAAACACCATTCTCAAGTCTTTCAATTAGTCGCCCTTCTTTCTTGATTTTACCACCAAGTCGTCCACATAGCATTCGGCATTTGTTTGGAGGAGGTCGTCAAAAATACTCTGCATAGCCCTTTGATAAGTAGCACCAGCATTCTTCAAGCCAAAAGGCATTACCCTGTAGCAGTAAATATCCTTGGAGGTGCGGAATGCAGTAAGCTCTTAATCTTTTGGTGCCATGCGAATTTGGTTATAGCCTGATGAACCATCCATAAACGACATTGCCTCATACCCAGTAGTAGCATCGATCATCAGCTCTAGAATAGGAAGCGGGAATTCATCTTTGGGACACGCATTGTTGAGGTCCGTGAAGTCGACGCACACTCGAATTTGGCCATTCTTCTTCCTTAAAGGGACAATACTTGAAACCCACGTTGGGTATTTAACTTCCCGAATAAATCCAGCTTCAATGAGTTTGTTAACTTCAGTTTCAATTAGGGGAACCAAGTTCGGCCTAAAGTGCCTTTGAGCTTGCTTAACAGGACGAGCGTCATTCTTGACCGCAAGGTGATGGACTGCTACTTTAGGGTCCAAGTCAGTCATTTCTTTGTAATTCCAAGCAAAGACATCCCTAAACTCCTTGAGTAACTCAATATAAGTGCTTTCTTCATCAACTTTTAGTAAAGCACTTAGGTAGGTGGGTCTTGGTTCTTCATCGGTGCCAAGGTTAACTTCTTTTAAGGCATCAATCGTTGCCTTCACCCCTTCCTCAAGTTCTGGGGGAGCATCTTTCACTTCTTCATCTTCTTGAGGGTCCCCATCATTGAAAGATATGTGATAACACGAGAAAACATCGTCCAATTTCTCGTCATCCTCCATTAAAGATAAAACACCATGCTCGCCTTGTGCAGTAATATGATACGAAGAACCCATACTTTCTTCGTCTTCATCACGTTCTTTAGTGTAGACCACAGTGTATGGCTTCACCTTCCGTACCTCATCGCACAAAATCATGACTTTTGCTTGTCGCTTCATTCTAGAAGGAACCAAACTTTGAAAATCTTTAGAGATCTTCTGAATTTTAAGATAAGCGGGTGTTCTTGTATTTCGATAATATCTCTGGAACTTATTCCCTTTCTTTAATGGACCCAATCTCTCAAATACGGAAGTTCTCACAGTTGATTTTTCAAGTCGATCAAAGACAGAAGGCATGTTAGAAGCGGCAGATTCGTCTTCTACAGTGATATAATCGTTGCTCGCCCTTCGTATGGAGATGCGCACTGGTGACAGTTGCTTGTATCCCAAACCTTCACGTGGTTGCCTCGTCGCAGTTTCTGATGGGAGCTTCTCTAACTTTGACGGCTCATTGGGATTGTATCCAGCTTTTGCAAATAGCCTGTAAGCGTTAGGATCAAAACCTTCATATGTTCGTTTTGTAGGAAGTGCCACATTCTGCAAACGATTTTGGGCTACAAACTATGCAAGTGGCTTCGAGGACAACTTTACTGCCTCAAATCATTTTAACGGAAGAGTTAACTCCTTTAGCATGTTAGTTTGGAGATTAGATGATTCGCCTTCATCTTTCTTCCTTTTAGAGACATATTGGAGTGCAAGACTTACTCTTTTGTCATAAGACGCAATATCCCCTTTATGAGATTTATTCGCGTCGGGTTTTACCTCCTCAGTAACAACTTTGGTTTTGTCGGCAACCACCTCAGCTCTCTTAGTCGTGGACCCGTCATCCTTGTCATTCATGACATCATCAACTTTTAGCTCCTTCACAATGCGGTTCTTCAAGTAGAACTTTGCATCAGCGAAGTGTGACTCAGCCTCGGTGAATGGCTCGTCATCAACAATTATCTTCTTCTCAACTTCACCTTCGTAGTATTTCAAACATTGATGGTAGGTAGATGGAACCACTTTATTCTCATATATCCAAGGCCTTCCAAACAAGAAGTTGTATGAAGTCTTTGCATCGATCACATGCAGCCATGTACTTGATTGCATATCTTCAATGGTGATTCCCAACCTGATCGCACCTATGGCTCTTTGCCCCCTTGGTTGAATCCTTGGATCATCGCATGACTTTTTGAAAGTTCGTTCATGGGAATACCAAGTTCTTTCACAGTGCGAATTGGCAAGATGTTCACTGAGGATCCTCCGTCAACCAAAATTCGATTTACCCTTTCATCACGCATATAGCCAACCAGGTGCAACGTGCGATTATAAAGATTATCACCTAGTAGAAGGTCGTCATTTGTGAACGTAACTTTTTCCTCGCACGCGTTAACTTCTTGAGGGATAGACTCGAAGAGCTTTTCTGGAGATGGTGCCAACGGTAGGTCATCAGTCTTTTCTTCCCCTTTATCAGCATTGCAACAAGAGGCCTCAATACCATCATGGGAAATCTTCATGTGGAACCAACATGGCAAGAAATCCTCCAAGGTCACTTGATGTCGTGGCTTTTGAGGGTGGTGCACCTCCACTTTTGTTTTCTTCAAATGCCTAACTGGATTACGTTTCCTTGGTCCTTTTACCATCATTTTCCTTGTTGGTTGTTCTATTGATTCTTTTCGTGGGCTCCTTCTGTGGCGCCTACGACGAGTCACCAATGTCTAACCTTCATTATCATCAGGTTGATCGACTTAAACTTTATTTTTCTCCAGTAATTCTCCATCTTTACTTTCACTACAAGAATTTGAATTTTTAGTGGCAACATATAGCGGCGACCCTATAGGTTGCTACAACATTTATAGCATTAGCAGCGACATTAAAGGTCGCTACAGAAGATAAATATTTAGCATCGACTTTTTTGAGGTCGCCTCTGATGTTGGTGAAATTTTCGGTCTCGCTAAAAAACAATTTGGCTCCATATTGTTTGTGGCGACTTTTAACTTGTCGTCGCTAAAGATAATTTGGAGGCCGCTACTATACCCTAGAAATTTTAATTTAAAATAAAAAACAAAATTAAAAAATCCTCACATATACTAATTAACTAAAAGAAGCGAAATCAGAACACCCAAACCTCCTCTCTCTAGAAATCCCTCCCCCCCTCTCTCTAAAGTCACTCTATGCTAATATTTCCCCAAAATGTGAATATCAATCGGTTTCTACTTCTTGCCCAATAACGATTTCGCTGCTTAATGGAGGAGATAACAGATCGAAGCTTGACAGTTTTTTTTCTCCTCCTCTGTAAGTGTTCAAATCCCTAATCTTTTCCTTTTTCTTTTAGGAACAAAAATCTCATAAAGTTTTTGGTGCATAGCAGTAATTTTGTGGTGCTTTTTGAGATGGAATCCATTTGTATATGATGCTCGCTCCGGTTTGGAGTCAGAGCGACCAAAAATCTTCGATACTATTAACGTTTTGCGCTCTACGCTCTTCTTTAATTGCTCTTCTTCTTTGACTGTCTCTTTCTTCATGTTCATCTCCGCGCCTTCTTCATCAATCTCCATATTGATTTTGGATGTTTGGCCGCGGGAAATTGAACATGAACTTCTCAGAATGCCTCTACTGTTTCGCAAAAGGAAAAAACGGTTTTCGAGTAATATATTGCAACGATTTGGGAACTAAATTTTCGACTTAGGTCACTACTGTGTATAGGGGGAAAAAACAACATCAAAAAAGAAAGAATATGGCAAAATTTTCAACATGTAGTTAGAGATTATTGTTATTTCGGTGATTTTACATTTTCATTCTTAGATTTCATCTCGAATTTCTCTTAACCATATGATAATCTACAGGAATACAAAAAAAAACATGCACAGAAAGACTCATTTGAGGCCTATTTGGTGTTGTTGTTGTTGGTTTTCAGTCTTGACAGAACTCGACTATCTTAGTTTGGGTAAGTTAAAAGCTTCTTGTTCAGAAACCTATTGCATGTTGGTATTTCATTCTATTTTTTTTTCTTTTATGGCTATATGCCTAAATCAGTAGATAGATACTTTTAAATTTTATAAGGCATATATATGTTACTGTAAGGTTATAAGAAAATATAACTTTTTTTTCTTTTATGGCTATATGCCTAAGTCAGTAGATAGAAGAGCTCATTGTTTCATCCTCTGCAGTTTAAGCCTTTTGATACTATATATGGAACTGATTCGTAACTATAAATCGGGTGAAGATGAAGCTCTATATCTTCAAGTGCTGATATATTTAATTTGATGCTTTACTTCTCTTATTAGACACATGTTTATTTTTTTCAGAACTAAGATCTTTGCTTTGAAGACAAGTTCTGCTTGTCTAGCACCAATCTTCTCTTGTATTGTAAGCCGAGATGGATAGGAAGCTGCAAGAAGAACGTGAACAAATGGCTGCTCAGTTGCAAAGAAATATGGAACTTGAGTTGCAAAGGAAGTTGCTAGAGGAGCGTGAACACGCAAAAACAGAAGTAGACAAGAGGATCCATCTAGTAGTGGACAAGAGGATGCATGAACAATTTGCTAGTTTGATGACCAGAATGCTACAACAGGTACTTGCTCCGCTGCTTCTTAACACTTCTTCTTCCTTCTCATCATTTCTTCTTCCTTCATTCTGGACAATTTTTCTGTTGCTTCTTTCCTTCTCCGCTGCTTCTTAACACTTCATGCTACAACCAGAATTCTTTTACTGCTGCTGCTACTATTATTATTTAGTTATTGTTTTTTGCTGCTATTATTATTGTTGCTGAATTTAGGGAAATGTGGTGGATTAAGTAAGAAAAATTTAGCTATTATTATTGTTGCTGGTGTTTTTGGTGTTGCTGCTTCTTTGTTGTTGGGTTTTGGGGCTTGGTATTGGTATTTTACGAAGGCGGGGAAGAGGAGATGGAGGAGAACGGGGTATGGATTAGTTGCGGGTTCTGTGCTTTGCTTACTGCTGAAGTTTGCTTTTTTGAGCTAAATTCTTGTATGTAGCAATCTGCATATTCAGATTTGGTTCTTAGAGATTTGATGTAATCTTACTCTAACTGTGGGATCCAATAAATAGTACTCTACGTGATGTACGAATTAAAAAATGGGTACAAGATGTTAGTTTCTCATCATTACATGCTTTTTTTCCTCTTTAAGCGGCATAGAGAAACCTAAAATTTACCATTCAACGTGCTATTCGCGTATAAACAATACCTCATTGCTTATTCTACACTAAAATGAGATGGGCTGAACATATGAAAAGCCAGCCATGCTTCTTACTAAGTTTCACAGATCCAGAATCTAATTCTTGAACTTAACTATAGGTATCGTGCCATTTGCATTATCTTTTATTCTTTATTTCCTCAGTTGGTGGCAATTTATGTTGCTCAGAAATTTTATCTACTTATCTTTGAGTAGATAGCCGAAAGTCAGTTCACCTTAGAGATGCTGAATAGGTACTTGTCCTTGTTTTCAGCTTTGAAAAACTTAATTGTCTTTGTTAGTTGTAGGTATTGATAAGGTCTGCGTTTGCTCAGGAATCTTTTCAAATTTAGTTGTTTCTTCTTTGTATTTGATATGTTTGGTTGACAGTTTTGAGTAGTCTGTTTATATAAAAGGAAGATTTGATTTTATTCCAGTGCTTCAATAATGCAAAAGTTAGTTGTTCATTCTACCTCATTATTATTTATTATGGGCATGCAGCTTGTAAGAATTTCAACACTTATTTATTTAAAATAATGTCTGTTTGTTTTATTTATCCTTTTAACATCTTAAAATCAAATTGGCAAGTTCTAGTTAAATACCAGCTTCCATATGTTCTTTGGGCATATTTTTTGATATAAACCCACATCATTTTTAGTAGAACCCCTTTTGATATCCTTGAAGTTTTTCTATGCATGTTTTTTGATATAAAAAATCTCATTATATATATATATATTGTCTTTTTTAGCAGGGACAAGGCAATTAAACAATGATATCGTTCAAGGATGGTGTCGACCAAGGAGCAATTACAAGGCACTTAATATTTTATCTTTTTTGGGATATGTATATGCGTACGATTACAATGCACAATGAAGTGTCGTGTAGTATTATGTAATTAACTTTTTAGTAATGAAAATATTTATAATATTCAGTTTGAGAATTCTTTTGGTATTTTTTAAATATTATTGGTTGCTTTTAATATTGGTAGTCAATTAATGTGAATATATAGTTATTAAATTTAGAGAATTCGGTTCCTACCGGAATATATATAATTTTGATCTTTATATAGTTTTTGAGAAGATAGGTTTTAGTGGCGACATTATTTTGTCACAAAATATTACTAATTGTTGCAATATCAAAATTTTCCACTGTTAGTTTATTTCTTTTGCATCGACTTTAGTCGGTACAGAAAATTATTGCGTCTTTCATGGTTTATTATATTCTAGCGACACGAGTCGCTACTAAGAGTCATTTATAGTGGCGGCATTAACTTGCCACTACAAAAATGTTTTAGCAGCGACATTAACTTGCCACTACAAAAATATTTTAGCAACGATAGTAGTCGCCGCTAAAGATGAATAGCAGTGGCGACCTAGGTGAATTTTTATTCTTGTGGAACCATTTTTGTAGCGAGTGTTTTTACCTTTTGTGGTAACTATATCGCCGCAAAATATACTCTTTTAGCGGCGACCTTAGGTGTCGCCACAAATACCTTTCAGCTTCGGTTTTGCTTGTAGCAACACAAATGTCGCCACTAATAAGATATAGCAGCGACTTTCAGATATTTTGTAGCGACCTTGGTCGCCGCAATAAGGCTGTTTTCTTGTAGTGTTTCTTTAAAACCACATAATCTATCCGGACTGAATGAGCCAAAGGTGATAGAGACTTGGTTTGCACTTGCTTTCTCATCTTCAAGCACGATCTTCTTTTCACGAGCCAAGTCCATAACTTTGTCCTTGAAGACAAAGTACTTCTCTAGAGGGTGGCTCACAAGTCGATGGTATTTGCAGTAATTTGGGTCGTTCATTTTACCAGCTTCATTTGGCCGCTTCATCTCCGGAAGCTCAATGAGATTTAACTCGAGGAGTTCTTCAAAAATTGCTGGCACATCAGAATCCAGAAATGGGTACTCCTTCTCTTGCATTTCTTTTAGAGTCAACTTCCCACTAGGTTTATCTTGAAAAGAAGTGGATTTCGTACTCTGCTTCTTGCTCACCTTTGTTGTGAACTTCACAGGTGATGTGTTGACATTCATAACTTCTTTGTTTTCAGACCTGGGTACAAACTTGCTCCATTTCCTGACTTCTTGCTTGTCGTTCCCTTTGCAACTCTCAAAGATAGGTAGCCTTTCGTTCCAGCGGAGGCCATGCTTAACTCCATGTCGTGGGGACGAGTCGCGAGTTCTTCAAATGTGCTAGGCTTGATACCTTGCAAGATGTAGCGGAGTCCCCAACGCATACCTTGTATGCACATCTCTATGTCAGAAGCTTCACTAAGCCTCTCTTTGCAGTTGAGGCTTGCATTCCTCCAACGATTGATAAAGTCGATAACTGGTTCACTCTTTCGTTGACGAGTATTTGTAAGTTCTATCATACTCACAGTACGTCTCTTGCTATAAAAGCGATTGAGGAACTCTTGCTCTAGTTGATCCCAGCTATCAATAGATCCAGCCTCGAGGTATGTGTACCAGTCAAAAGCATTTTCTTTTAGCGAGCGGACAAACTACTTGATGAGGTAATCTCCATAAGTCCCAGCATTGTTACGTGTCTCAACGAAGTGCGCTACATATTGCTTTGAATTACCTTTACCATCAAACTGTTGAAACTTTGGAGGTTGATAGCCAGCACGCATCTTCAACATATCGACCCTGGCAGTGTATGGATTTGCATATGTAAGAGAAGACTTGGCAGCAACTTCATACTTTCTCTTAATTGTTACTTCAATGAACTCCTTCAGTTGATCGATTGGAATCATCCCTTCAGATGAGACAGGGATAGCCTTAGCGGATGCTACTTGTCTTGGGGGATAATCACTCTCTAGAACTTTTGGGAGCTTGCCAGGTGCGTGGGTGGATTCTTCTTCCATCAAGATTCCCACCCTATCTGTTAGCTTGTCGATTGCACTTGGTCAAGCCAGCGATTGCTTTCGTCAAGTTTGCCAACTGCTCCTTCACAGATAAAGTGTTTGTCACCATGGCTTGCATGATTGTCGTGGACGATGGAGAGTAGCATGGATTGTCCCACAGATTGATCCTCGATTGGTTCACGTTATGTGGTGTAAGTTGGGAGGATCCATCACTTGAAGCACCATCATTTTCCTTCACAACAGAGTGCTTGGATCCGGAGAGGTCAACCAGAGCAAGAGTTTTCTTGATCTTTCAGCAATATCACTTCCTCCTACGGGTGCGTTTGTGGAAGATCTTGCTCCTTTTGAGGATGAATCCGAAAACAGGGGTTGATGCGGACGGCACATGGGGTGCTTGTTGTCCTAACGAGCTTTCTTTTCTCCTCGTAACTCGTCCAAAGCTTCCAAAAGTAACATCGAGGATGCTTTTCACATCAGCATAGAACCTGGAATTAGCAGCCTTGGTGGAAGTCGAGCTGGAGTTGATTTTCTTTGAAGCCATTTCAATGTTCTTGAACTTAGGTGATTTGAAAAGTTGAGATGAGAGGTAGAGATTGTCCCACTGGGCGTGTCAGAATTTATAGACAATAAATTGCGTCGAGAAAATAAAATCAAGACCGAAAATATCGCAACAGTCGTAGTATTTTATTTCAAATAATTTGAGTGTACAACCTCTATGAATCCTCTGATTCTTCTTTTCAATAGTAAATAAATCCAAGGGCCTTTGAGCTTAAATTGAATATGTAGTTTGTTGTCGCGAACGATGATCTTGAATTCAACTAGCACGAACTTTGATTTGAACTCGTACTCCTTGAATCTTGATTGTTCTTCGTTCTTGAGCTTGAACTTGATTTGTTCAACTTGAACTTGATTGCTTGAAGCTTGAAACTTATGGAGGAATTTGCAGCGTTTGATCCACGAGCTCTTTCTTGCTTCTTGTTATAACTTCTGGTCCTTTTCTGGGTTATGAAGACCCCTATTTATAGTTGTGGAAGTGAAGAATTATGATAAGAACAAACTCTTTCCGACCAATCAAATTGAAGTGTGACATTGCCACATTTGATTGGCCAGAATATGTCACTTGCACATGTGGCGCAATTTCATTGGCCTTTTAATTTGGCTTGGCATGCCTTGTTATTTTTGACACGTGGCACGATCCTATTGGCTCTTTCGTTTGATTTGACGTGCCATGTCATTTGACACGTGGCACCAAACTGGGCCTCTAGGAATATGATATCTTGGGCTTAATGAAGTGGGCTCATCACTTTAGCCCAATTAAATAGGCTAGCCCAATGGATTAAGACTTATTTATTTAATCCATATATGTTGGACTTATATAACTAATCCAATTATATTAGCCCAATAAATTTATTTGAACTGATATATCTTAAATTTAAAATATAATCCAAATTATTTTACGAATTTAATTCCAATAAAATTTATATGCCTACAGGTATTAATGTACAACTAACATGTCCATTCTCTATGTTCAATCTTAAATTAGTTAGATCAGTTAGCTAAATTCTCTATATTTATTACTTGATGAAATTCGTCATAATCTAACTTTTGTTAGTTCACAAAACTCTTTAAGCTTGTCTGAAGGAGCACAACTGTGGAGACAGTATCATAGTTAGAAGCATTACAGCAGAATAATGGAGGAATCATAGGCAAACAAGTCAATTTATTTGGGCATAGAGCCTTCTTGAGGCACTTGAATATCTAGGTGAAAGCATAGAACTTAAATTATCCACGTTATCAATAAGATAGATGACAATTTCAATTTATGTTTCAAACCAATTTTCCTATGACATTCTTATTGTCAAATCCAATATACTCAGAATAACAAGCTCGCTGCACTCCGGGCAAGCATTATCGGAGAAGAAATGGATGATGGTTAGCGTAACAAGTGTTTAAATCTTTTTTCGGTATGCCCCTCTCTCTCTCTCTCTCTCTTACTCTCTCAAATATAATAACAGCCTGGGGAAATGGCCAAATTGGTA